>BPLR01021526.1:0-68964 GCA_021605095.1 Caerostris extrusa
AATAGTTTTCAGTGAGCAGAAATCTAAGTTTTAAATATGAGAAATTGTGGAAAACTTTTTAAGAAGGTGGTGGAAATCCACCAATTTTTATTAAAAGCGTATATATATTAATTATTATCGTAAATTAATCATGATATCTTAGTATATATTAATTATTATAATTATTTTATTAAATTATCTCAATGCATATAATAAGTAAATAATTTATTTCTCATAAGAAAATGCTAATTAATTATGCTTTCCTTTTTCAGAAGGAAATATGTAAAAATAGACACATAAAGAGACGGAGACAGTGTTCATGATTTACTGGCGATTTCTCCATTTGAAAAATTGTTTATATTATTATTAAAAGAGAATAACTTTGGTTGAATCAACATAAAAATATCAACATGATCCAAAATGGCACTAAAAATGTTCACGAAATAATGACACTAAAAAATGTTTGAAATATTCCTACTTCATTGTCTGAAATAAAAATTTAATTAAATGAATTGAAAAGTTGTTTTCTTATCCACAAAACCTATGACACAGTGTGTAAATAATTAATGATTATCAACATGCTAATTTTTAAAAATAAATATTACAATATAAGTGGAAGACAGGGATTACGAAAATATCAATTTTTTACCATTTTTTTATTAGATGCATAGCAGGGTTAAATAAATAAGCAATCTAGCTCTAAAATAAATTAATAATTATTTTAGTCATGTGTTTATTGATTGAAATGTTGTTTGAAGCTCCTATAAGAATTATTAAATTATTGAGTTATTAAAGATTCAATACATCTAGAAATATTCTCTTTTGTTTTTGATACTTTTAATTATTTCAGTTTAATGTTAATAAGAAAGGTAAAATGCCAAAAATAATCTAACGTTAATATTATTTTTAATTATAGATTAAGAATAATTTTTTCTCTTAATTATGAAACAATTTAATTTTCTTGTATACACAATCCTTAATTAGAAAAAGAAAACAAGTAATTTTATAAAAACTATAGCTAATAATATGATAAACATTTATGTGTACAAATATAAAAATAATAATATTCATGCAGAACACGAGTTTCAGAGCCACTATTCCAGTGGTGTAGAAAACTAACTAGTTTAATAAAGTTTAAAGTTAAAGTTGGTGATAAAAAATTGAAACATTATTTTTAAGAATTCAATTTTATTCATTGACATCATTTAAAATAATTTCTTCATCATCTTAGTGTGTTGCATTCCACATTTATTATTTACATTATATTTTGTAGCATTTTTATGTGAGAGATCCCCTAATTTAATAACTGAAATCCTTAACACAGAAAAAACCCAGTTCAGAGATTGTTTTTCCCTCATATATATATATATATATACTTTACTCATTATATATATATCGGGTTGGAGCCTCGGCAGTTGCCATGGATGTTTGTAGTGGTTCAGAATCCACTTTGATAGTAGGTCTCGGTCTAACATGATCATAGAGCGTTGCGTATTGTTAGCTTCGCTCCGTAGCATATCTTCAAGCGACACGCACCTCCTGGGTAAGCTTAATCATCTAAAAACATGTCTAAAATAATGTTTGTACTAGTGATTCGAAGATCAAAACAAATTCCGAAATGATTTAAATTTAAAAAATGAATTAGACAGAATTTCTTTGCCACGTAAAAGAAGGATAATTAGTAAGACATTTCTAATACTTAATAATGTAGATTATTGATAAGCAAATATATCGGAACAAATTTGCGTTAATTATAAAGTCTTTATGGAAAAGATCAAGTACTTAGTTATGACTCTATTATAATTTATCATTATCTAAAAATCAGATCAAAATAATGTTTGCAACAACTCGAAAAAGCTCAAGAACATAATTATGACTTAAATAATTTATCATCATAAAAAAATATGTCAAAAATAATGTTTGCACCAAAGCGACTCCGAAGATAAAAATAAAAATCCAAAATGATTCAAATTTGAAAATGAATTAAGCAGAAGTCCTTTGCCCCGTGGAAGGATAATTAGTAAGACATTTCCTAATACTTTTAATGTAGATTATTGATAAGTGAACATTTTGGAAGAAGTTGAGTTAATTACAGACTCAATGAAAACGCTCAAAAACATAATTAAGGTCTCATTATAATTTATCATTATTTAAAAAAATCATGTCTTAAAATAAAGCTTGTACCAGCAACTCGAAGATAAAGCCCAAGAACTTAATTATGACTCTATTATTATTTATCATCACCTAAAAAAAAAATCATCTCTAAAATAATGTTTGTACCAGCAACACAAAGATAAAGCTCAAGAACTTAATTATGATTCTATTATAATTTGCCATCATTAAAAAAATCATGTCTGAAATAATGTTTATACTAGCAAATCGAAGATAAAGGTTAAGAACTTAATTATAGCTTCATAATAATTTGTCATCATCTAAAAATCATGTCTGAGATAATGCTTGAACAAGCAACTTGAAGATAAAGCCCAATAACTAAATGATGGATCTATTTATATTTATCATCATGTAAAAAATCATGTCTAAAATAAAGCTTGTACCAGCAACTCGAAGATAAAGCCCAAGAACTTAATTATGACTCTATTATTATTTATCATCACCTAAAAATCATCTCTTAAAATAATGTTTGTACCAGCAACACAAAGATAAAGCCCAAGAACTTAATTATGATTCTATTATAATTTGGCATCATTTAAAAAATCATGTCTGAAATAATGTTTATACTAGCAAATGAAGATAAAGGTTAAGAACTTAATTATGGCTCCATAATAATTTGTCATCATCTAAAAATCATGTCTAAAATAATGCTTGTACAAGCAACTTGGAAGATAAAGCCCAATAACTTAATGATGGATCTATTATTAGGCTAATATTATGAACTTAATTATGATAACTTATAATAATTTATCATCATTTAAATATTCATGTCTAAAATAAACTTTACACCAGCAACTCGAACATAAGAGTTCAAAATCCGAAATGTTTCAAATTTGAAAAGGAATGAACAGAATTCTTGCCACGTAAAAGGATAATTAGTAAGACATTTCTAATACATAATAATGCCAGATTATTGATAAGCAAATATATCGGAACAAATTGCATTAATTATAAAGTCTTTATGGAAAAGATCAAGTACTTAGTTATGACTCTATTATAATTTATCATTATCTAAAAAATCAGATCCAAAATAATGTTCGCAACAACTCGAAAAAGCTCAAGAACATAATTATGACTTCAATAATTTATCATCATCTAAAAAAATTATGTCAAAAATGATGTTTGCACCAGCGACTCGAAGATAAAAATAAAATCCAAAATGATTCAGATTTGAAAATGAATTAAGCAGAAGTCCTTTTTGCCCCGTGGAAGGATAATAAGTAAAACATTTCTAATACTTAATAATGTAGATTATTGTAATAAAATCTAACAAAAATAACAACAGAACTCACCATTAATGCTATCTGAAGAATTTTCCTTTGTCTCGCCTGTCTAACTAGAGCAAAGTATATGTGGTAAAATACCAACTTATTGCTTCATTCGTTATTAGAAACTGGAAAAGGATTTGTCTGACGCAAATATTTAGATATGCTAAACTATCTGACGTAGACTTTGGAAGTAAATATTTGAAGAACTGGGCTTTACAGCTACCAAATTCTCAGAAAAGCTAATAAGTATTTAGTTAGTAACGCATTTATAAACTAATGAAAAATTTTTTATACTAAAGGTTTTAAAAGAGAATTGATAGGCTTATTTACTTAAAATCGATAGTTAAAAATGATGATAAAGAACTTTTACACCATTCTTCTATTAAAATATTTGATTAATGATTAATTTAGTTTTATAGTTTTTAAGTACAAGACTCTTCCGTCCCTCTCATTATCCAATGAATGTAAATGTATTGAAATAATGGATCGATACATCCCACAAACATGGTTATTAATGGGTAATAAAAATGAGACAACATAGCATAGTGTGTTATTAAAGTCCTTTGATAGCTTTTAGTTTCTGGATTATTGATTGCTAGTTGCCCCGCTGACTAATAATCTTCGATGAACCAAACAACTGCGGGAAATGTTCAATCTGGGGAACTCTTAGCAACTTTTCATGAAAGCAAAGTATTTCGATGATCACTTGGATAACAATTAACGAATTTCTATCCAATTAACTGATGATTTGTTTTAAAAATTAGTAAAGTGAAAGTTTAATTCTTTACTTTTGTTAGAGATATCGTAAGGAATTTAATTAAAATGTTTAAGAAATGTTATCTGCAATGTCATTTTTGTTGATTACAAAATTATTTTGTTAATCTTAAAAGCAAAATGTAATTTTCAAAAATATGGAAGGAATTGCGAATTCATTATTTTAAAAATTACTTTCTGTTAGAAAACATAGCAGTAATTAAAAAAATTGTTGTTTTCAAAAATTGATGTAATATCTCATCATAGCATTTGATATATAATTAAATTCTTTTTATGTAAGAATTGCAACTATTTTTTGTTTAAATTAATAATTGCAACTTCATAATGTGTTGAAAATATTTAGTTATTTGTTATAAGACTGATATATATATCCTTTTTGAAAACTCCCTTTGATATATATTTACAAAAGTTATAATGCATAAAAGAAAATGCAAAACTATAATTATCATATTAAATTTAATAAATATTTATTAAATCACCAGTTATAAAAATTACTCAGTATGGAAATATTATTTTTCATACTGAGTAATGTAAATGTATTGAAATAATGGATCGATACACCCACAAACATGTTTATTAATGGGTAATAAAAATGAGACAACAGAATATAGTGTGTTATTAAAGATGCTTTGATAGCTTTTAGTTTCTGGAATATGTTGATTGCTAGTTGCCCCGCTGACTAATAATCTTCGAAGAACCAAACAACTGCAGGAAATATTCAATCTGGGAAATCGTAGCAACTTTTCCATGAAAGCAAAGTATTTCGATGATCACTTGATAACAATTAACGAATTTCTATCCAATTAACTGGGTGATTTGTTTTTAAAATTACTAAAAAGGGAAAGTTTATTTCTTTACTTGTTAGAGATATCGCAAGGAATTTAATTTAAAATGTTTAAAATTATATTGGCCATATTGGCCACAGATCCAGTTTTTTTTTTATACTTATGTAGTATTTTGGACACAACCATGAGTTACACCAATCAACGAAACGATTTCTCGAAGAGATTTACCCTCTTTTGACCATTTTAAACCAATAAACGCTCAGATTCAGTAGTTTCTCTACGAGAGCTCATTTTACGATTTTTAATGAGAAAAAATACTATTTAAAAGCGTTGAAGTGCAATAGCACGTGTTATAAGCAGCAGCTACTCCTGAAACTCTTTAAAGAAAATTTGAAACTAAAAAAAGTGGTGGCATAATTTACAAATATAAGAAGTGTATACTCAATTTTGTGGCATGGTTTTCTATCTTTTCTTTGAATCGCTTATCTTTTTTTCGTAATAAATAAGTTAACTATAGAATTGTGTTATTATAGGATGGTAAAGCAGAGGTTAAAGTATCTAGGATAAAAAAAAATTATCTATTTAAATCAATATTTAATTTGTAATTGGAAGAAGTCTAAAAGTTTTAGAGGTGTATATTCAATTTTGTGGCTCACTGTATTTACAAACTCGCCCTTTTTTTCACCGTAAAACTTGCAGGTAGTTTTGAAAAAAATTCTCGATTTTGTTGCGCATTGTTAATAATGTTATATTGACTACTGAGTTTTACCATATGTTCTTACTCTTACTTCCTAATCATCGTTTTTATAACTGAAAAAAAAATTAAAAAAAAAAAAACATTTAGTACGATGTGCGTATTATTTATTTTATTATTATTAATTAAATAATGTGCTTATTATTTATTTAGTACGATGAATTTAAGATTTGAGGTACCAAAGGGTGTTTCAGAATTAAGTATTCATGCAAGTAAAGGTGCAAAATTAATATTGTATTTAAGACGCAGCATTTTCTTAATTTAATCTATCACGATTGATTAAATTTTAACTATATAGTAGTAGCCTTTATAGTCAGCCTTCGTAATCATTGTATAGCTTTCTTATAGTTTCGTATAACTTTCGATATGTATTCATATTGGATAGATTTCGTAGCCTTTTATATCTTCCTGAAATTTTTGGATTCTCTAATTAAACGATGTCAGAATCAAGTGCTAAATCAGCAGAAATTTGATTCAAACACTTCTAAGAAAAGTTTATACAGTTAAAAAATTTTTATAATAGAGAGTTTTTGCATACCGTACGTTAGTTACCGTAGGACGTCCGTTAGCTTTTTCTCCCTAGCACGCATGCTCATAGGAAATTATGTTTCCTATAGGAAGGCGCTAGGAAAAGCTAACGGACGTCTTACGTTAACTAATGTACGGTATAAAAAACTAATATGTAAAAAAAAGGGTTTAATTTCTTTTTACATATTATAACAAACAATGTTTTCATGTTTCATAATAAGTTTCTATTACTATATTGATATACTAACTGATATCAGAAACCTTTATAAAATGATAATCGGCCTTTATATTAAAAAAACACTGTTTATTTCTTTCAGTATATTCTATTTGTATATTTGTGATATCTGCTGGCAACACCATTATTATTTCCGATATTAAATTTCAAATGTAAATATGGAAACAGTGCAATCTTGTTTAAAAAGATAATAAAGGATAACATCAAAAATGGAAACTCCTTTTCGATTCGTATTCAACTATTTTATTATAGCTGTTTATTTTAAAAATACCAACTTTAAAGGTCACGTACCTTCTGTTAGAAAAAGAAAGGAACTAACAATTCTTTGGTTATGATATGATTATCCTTCAATAGCTAAACAGTTTCTACATTTCAGATATGATGAAATATTTATTTTACACCAATAAAAATATTTTAGCAGAATTATTTCTTTATGATAAAAATCATATGGAGCAATGATTTGAGTGAAATAAACAATAGTAGTGAATAGTGTGTAAGGTAGTAAAACCTTTAGTCTTTTAATTAAAAAGTAAACTTAATGAAATTAGAGTTTTATCTTAGCAAACTTTTGAGTAATCTAGTTTTTACATAAAAAAAATCAATGACTTAACATTTTGTGAAGTTAATAATTCATTCATTTTGTTGAAATTAATAATTCGCTGTTTTCCAGCGTTAAATACTTACTAAATTCTATTATTATTTACTATTAGAATTGGCTCTGATATGAATAAATTTAACCACTCTTTATTACTTGTTTCCAAAACGTAATCTATTCAGATTTTTGTAAAATGGTTGTTTAAACAATGACTTAGCTGTATAAAACTGCTGTATCTTCATTAATGTGCATAATTAATTAAAAAATCATTAAGAAAATTATTCAAAAATTAAACATATTTTAAAACCGTAATTACAAAGTTTATCTCTAATAAGACATCTGAAATGCATGTTATTACTATATATTACATAAAAAGTGTTTTCCTTGATTTGAACCATAGAAAATTTGAATCATAATCCATCCAAAAATTTACATTTTAGGAATTTAGATTAAGAAATAATGCAAAAGAATTTTGGAAAAAGTGGAGGGGTTCATTCTATATATATATATATGTATTTTAACTATTCAATTTAGCTTTAAAGTGTTATTCTTTTTTTGTGTACCATGTTTTTTATACCATTCTTTTGTGTACCAAAATATTTTGCCGTTATGATTACCTAGACAGAATACTTAACTGCAAAATATACCTTCACCGATCTGTAGTAGTTAATCAAATATTAGTAATAATTTTCAAATTCATTGAATCGAATAAAACTATTAAAGTATTTAAAGCTGGAAATAGACTCCTACCTCACTGACCCCACTCAACTACAATCACATTCATCATCAATCATCATCATCATCATCATGGCTACAATAGCACCATGGTGGGCCAAGGCCGTCTTCATGCTGGCATATTTCTAAGCCGGAGATGTTTTCTTTTTACAGGGTAGGGTTGTCAGTACTACGCCCAACGCTCTCCAGCCATATTATACCGGGACCTACGTTTAAAGTGCTACATTATTCCGAACCACTAAAAATATCCATTTTCCGAACCACATTATTCACAAAAATATCCATTTCGACCTACGTTTACCAGGACGTTATTCCAAACCACTAAAAATATCCATTTCACCCAGGAAACACAACCACATTATTTAAGAAATATTTATTGTGGAAGGGAAATACCATGGTTTAGTAAATTTCTAGAAGGAAGATACTGTTTACTGAATTTGTTGTTTATTCAGTGTTGCCAGGATATTTATTTTTCTATATTTTTTTTCAGACATGATAATGAATAACAGAAAAAATGAATGCAGCATAAAACTAAAATAATTTTACCGACAGGTATTTAAAAATATATGAACAGTTTATAAAAATTAAATAAACATTTTACAAATTCATTGTAACATTAATATAACTGAAAACCTGATTATAAGTAACATTTTTAGTTTCATCTCCAGGTACAAGAACACATAAACTCTTTGGCCAATCCATTCTTGAGCAAGCAACATAAGTTAGTTGCTCATGAGAGAAACATGGCGATTTCACATCCACTTCACAGTATAGACTGCCCTGGGACTTGTTGACCATGATCACGAAGGCAAATCTCACTGGAAATTGGAATTTCTTAAAGTTAAAAGATATATTTTCATAATGAAGCATATCTATGGGATAAAAACTATTTCACTCTCCTTTCTTGTTAAAATAGCCATTTTCAAACATATGATTTTGTTTGGTGAATTGAGATTCCTTAGTTAAATTATAGGAAATTATACTTTAAATAAAAGGCGATGTGACGACAATCCAGTCTGATTAAGTGAGTTTCGAAATTCTAGTGGACCCATAATCAACAAGGATTTGTTTTCAGAGACTGTGCCTGGTAATATGATAAGTGTTTATTTTTATTTCGTTTAGCCCTCTCTCGAAACCATTTTAAATTGTGATAATTTGGGGAAATAACCGGGTAGACTATATTTATTAGCTCTATGATGGACGACGTCAGATTATAAAAATCGGATGGCAGTTTTATCTTGATAGAATATTCTACTGCAAAATATACCTTCTAAGAACTGTAGTAGTTTATTGCATATTAATACAAATTGTCAGGTTGAAATTCAAATCCATAATTAATTGACTCGAATAAAATTACTTTTCAGCTATTTAAAGCTGGAAATAGACTCCTACCTCACTAACCTCATATAACTACAATCACATTATCTAAGTGTTATTTATTGAAGTAGGGAAATACTTGGTTTAGTTCATTTCTTAGAAGGAAGATATTGATTTACTGAATTTGCAGCGCTAATGTTTCAACTATTTCTTCTTTTCAAATTATTTGACAGGAAACCCGAAAGGAATATGCCTCGGTGGAATATGAACCACTGTTATACAGCTATAGGTTTGGTTTGTCGTCCTACGGTCATCTTATGCACACGAGGGAAAACAGACAGGGACCTACAGTTTAAAGTGAATTCGAACCTGAAGCCTGTGATCAGAGCGCTAGCCACTTGGCCACCAGGTCGCACACAGCTACTTTAGGAAATCAAATATTTTAAATTTACTTTCATTGAATTTAAGTGAATAAATCCATCGTTTCGAATCCATCTTTCGTGAATAAATCCATCATTCCGAATGAATTCTGTTTTTTAACAAACACTCTGATGAAAAAATAATTCATGAGAATTTTTCAAGATTTCGACTGTTTTAACTTTAGTTTCGGCAAATTTTGTAAGGGGAAAAAAATAAAAATGCGAAGATACCAAAAATAAATCTCAATCCCAAATGTAAAAGACTAATAATGATTAAAAATTCTGGTTTAACAAATTGTAAAAAAAAAAATACATATATATTGTGAATCAATATTTATAAATAAAAAAATTAGGAAGTAATATAGAATTAAGATAATATAGCAAAATATTTTAAAAAGAAACAAAAGTATAGCAATCAAGATAAACTTCAAAAATTGAATATTCTCAATCGCAGATGCAAGACACTAATAAAGATTAAGAATTGTGGTTGTGCAAATTGTGAAAAAAAAAAATATTGCAAATCATTAATCAATATAACAGATCATTTTAAAAAGAAACAAAAATATATTCAAACTATAACAATTGCATAAATTTTAAAAATGGAATATTTGAAACAATTAACTTTAATTTAAAGAAAATTTCTAATTTGAGCCATATGATTTTTATTTAATTAAAAAGAGAATATGTTTGTAATTCCTTGGTTTGACAAAAGACTAAATAATAATGAAGAAAAATAAGTAACGTTAAGTTATTATAGTTTTAAAATTATTTTGGAATATCGTATATAAAAGCATTACAACGACTTGCAATTTTACATCATGAACAGGAAACAGGTGAACAAATAGTCGTTCAAAAAAAATTTTAATTACTTTAAATTATTACAATAATTAAGAAATATATAATCTTTAGAAATTGGTATTGTTTAATTATTGTTTCTTAATTAAATTTTAGATATTATAATAACAATTTATACAATTATATCATCAATTTTATTTATGATATAAAAATTATTTTTAAATTATGCGTAAAAGAGATGATATGTAAAAAGGTTTTATATCTAATTACTTCATTTTAACGAAATATTCGTTCAAAGCTCAGCATTTAATGGGCAAAAAAAATTGAGTGACTACAGCTTCAATTACAGATGGCTCCACATTAAAACTGTTGAAAAAAAAATATTTGCTTGCAATTAGGAAGAATCTAGATATTAATCAGATGTTAAAATGATATTTTATTTTACTGTTTAACAGTTTGTTCAATCAATTTAGAGAAGTAAAAGCAAATTAACTTTCGAAATTTCCAAATTCTCCTTCACTGTTTTTTTTTTATCTCTTATTTTTTTTATTCAGAAATGAATGTGATTTTTTTTTTTCTGATTGATTCATTAAATAATTTTTGCCGTTCACGAACTTCCGATTAAAAGTAATTAACCGGTAAAAAATTTAAATATATATTTTTCTTAATGGATTTAAAAACTAGGTTAAAAGAACCAAATAAAGATATAAATAAATACTATTTTTTTTTTTAATTAAATGAAAGCAAAAACATTAATTTCCAGAAAACGCTGCATTAAATAATTCATAATTTATGTACCTCGTTATTTTATATAATTTTTAAATTTATATGTACGTTAAATTTCTACGAAATAAATTAAAAATAAGATTTTAAAAAACCATTTTTATTTGCTTTTGTAACGGTATTTACGTCATAAAAATTATAAGATGTAATAAAATTAATGATGTGGAATTTTTTCATGGCCTAAATTCTAAATAAAAGAAAATAAAATACTGTGGATAGTCTCAGTTTTAAATTATTTTTTTTTCAAAAATGTAGTATAGCAAATACAGTTTATTACAGTACAAAATAAAATGAATAACTACCTGAGAAATATAAACTGGACAGGGTAAAACAACGTGGCAGATAATAATAATAAATTACAGAACGTATGTTTAAACTTTTTCTGGGTTATTTTGCAGCAGAAATTACTAGAATTATTATTTTAATAAAGGCAAAAAAATATGTGTTTAAATTAATTGAATGTTATCCATTTAAGTCGACCAAAATAATTTTCTAAATAATTATTTAAAAGATTTTTTTTCTTTTAATAACTTTTTTTAAAATAACAATATAATTGTACTAAGGTTAAAACACTTTCAAATCAATTATAATTTTTATACAATTACAGTAAGGTTTTGTTTTTCAAAAACGCAATATTACAAATATAGCTTATTACAGAAGAAAATAAAATAAATATCTATCTGAGAAATATAAACTTGACCTGATTAAACAACAAGGCAGACAATAATAATAAATTACAGAAAGTGTGTTCAAATTTTTTCTGGATTTTTTTTTTTTTTCCACAATGATCTTACAGCAGTAATTACTAAAATTGTTATTTTAACAAAGGCAGAAAAAATATGTTGTGTTTAAATTTAGTGAATATTATTCATTTATGTCGATAATATGTTATACATTTAAGTCACCAATAAGAATTTGGCCTACACAGTTATTTAAAATATTTTTCACTTTTAATAACTTTTCTTTAAATAATAATATAATTTACTAGGGATAAAACACTTTCAAAACAATTTAATTTTTATACAATTGCAGTAACGTTTTCTTTTTCAAAAACGCAATATTACACATACAGTTTATTACAGTACAAAATAAAATGGATTACTATCTGAGAAATACAAACTTGCCCGGATATAACAACATGGCAGATTACAATATTAAATTACAGAATGCATGTTCAAAATTTTTCTGGGTTTTTTTTTTCCACAATGATCTTATAGCAGAAATTACTAAAATTATTTTTTTAACAAAGGCAAAAATTATGTTGTGTTTAAATTTATTGAATATTATCCATTTAAGTCGATAATATGTTATACATTTAAGTCGACCAATAGTAATTTGCCTAAATAATTATTTTAAAAGATATTTTTCATATTTAATAACTTTCTTTTAAATAACAATATAAATGGATTAGGGTTTAAATATAGGGTTATTGCGTTAGGGTAATTGTACTAGAAACCCTAGTACAATATAATTGTACTAGGGTTTCTAGAGTTCAAATCAATTATCATTTTTATACAATTACAGTAATATTCTTAACTGTTTAAAAAACAAGATAATTTACAATTATGTAAAGTCTGTAGGATTAAATTAGTTCAATATATTTTATTGAATTTTAATATCCTATTGTTTGTTTATCACTATCACTATTATTATTACTTATGGTTTGAAGTCAGTTTATTTATTCAGTCATATCATTTTCATCAATTTGATAATTTTAAAAGTACTGAATGTCTATAATACTTTGAAATGTTTTTAAATATTCTATATTTCAACTTCATTTTTCAATTCTGAAAAATTACAACTGGATTAAAACTTTTTAAATATTTCATTGCAAATGAATGCAACGAACATTGAACATTCTTCGTTTGAATATATATATGTAAAATCAAAGCATGCAATGAAATGATTTTAACAATACTATGCTGCCTTGATTTTTTTTTTTTAAACATGCATGATTTTAGTTGAAACAATTTAGAACTAAAGCCATAAAATTCATTATTGCGTACTATATTAAAATGACTATTAATAAAAGTTAAAAATTCTATATATGGATATAGCGTTTATAAAACCTTTAGTTTTAATATGCCGTAAAGAATACTTTTAATTTTAAAAAATTATCTTTCATAAATGAAAAGGTTAATTCTAAACGCTTCGTATGAAATAAATTATGTTCATTAAATACGACAGTAATTTATTAAGTTAGTTTTATTCGCAGAAGAAAAGAATGGCCTGGATGTTTCAGACTAATAATTTATTATTTGAATACTTACTTAATTAGTTTTCTACATGTTCACCGACTTTCTTATGTATATATAACATAAACGATATATATATTATTTATAATCGTTTTAGTATTCTTATGATTTCAACATTCAAACCTTTTTTCTAATGCAGCTGGCAAGCGAGACCGTGATCTTTTTATGCCACAAGGGCTGCACAGACGTTACTCACTTTGCATTACCCAGGGGGCGCATGTAACTTGAAGATAAGCCACGGACGCTAAGTAACAATGCCCCCGCAACGCTCTATGATCCTATTAGGACCGGGACCTACGGTTTTAAAGTGGATTCGAACCACTACAAACATTCATGGCACCGCCGGGTTCGGACCCGATACCTGTGGTACCGAGCGCCAGAGCGCTAGCCACTCGGCCATCAGGCCCCTCCTTCTTCCTTCTAAAGTTTATACCATGAAATTCACCATTCTCTTTCACTGGAGTAAATACTTAAAAATTACATGAAACAAGGTCTGGATTATTAGGTTAGTATTCTCTCACTTCCCATTTGCAGCATATTTATGGTAATTAAAAATAAATCTACATATGAATATTAGCTTCGACGTTATTTATAGTTCAGTATTAATGGAAGAAATATTATTATGTTTTAACAAATTTATTTCTAAGCACAGATTAGTTTTACGTATCTGATTAACGGTTTCACAGAGTTTTGAAGGACACATACATTCAAGAGAGGAGAAATACCAATTCTGATGAAGTACTGTAGTCTGATAAAGAGCAACTGTCATTGCTGCAATCTATATTCAGATGAACTCAGCCGTAAAACAGTGTGATGTTGTTCTTAAAGAAACCTTAAACATTCAAACTTTAAACACTAATATCAATATCACTACTCAGTATCTAGAAAGACTAGCAGTAAATGGCTTCTCAAAAACTCTCAAAATACACTAAAAATAACCTATTAAAACAACTCAAAATCCGCAATAACCTATTCAAAATATAACTCATAATCCGGAATAGCCTATTCAAAATATAACTCATAATCCGCAATAACCCATACCACATAAATACTAACAGGTTCGAATATCTTCAGTGACTCATAAAAAATTTCTAGAAGGAAAAACATACACATGAAATAAAACAATTGCAAATATGATTTTAAAATAAATAATATGTTTTTATGATTTACAATATAGGCAGATAAGTACTTCATAGGAACAACACTGCGATCAAAGTTAATAAATGCAAAAGATAGATTTTTTTTTTTTTTTTATTTCATATGATTAGAATTAACATTATCATAAAACGAACTACATTTATAAAGCATGAATAAGATATCCGATTATATCTAATACTGCCTTAAAATGAGCCTTAATCTCTCAGAATAATGTAGTTTAAGTTTATTTATCTAGCTCAAATCTCTTCCCAGTGAATATGCCACAAATGCTGACTAAATGATGGTTCATTTAAAACAAAAGTCCCTCGATATACAAATGATTGTATAATCTTGGTGCCTAGTTTCCCTTGCCACCCGATGGGGGTAAGGAAACTAGGCACCAAGACGATTGCAATTAAACACCTTTGTAAAAAGGCCGAGGCAGTAAGGGCTAACTTCAAGGGTGACTCTTTTTTGAGTGTCTGTATTAGCAATGCTGGCATGATGCCTCTTGTCCTGGCCATTGACGTTCTGTCCAAGATACGGTTTGGTTTGTCGCTCTACTGTCATTTTTGTACACACTTTAGGTTAATTAGATCGGGATCTACTGTTTAACGTGGATTCCGAACCACTCACAAACATCCATGTCACCGCCAGGATTCGAACCTGAAACCCGTGGTACGAAAGGCCAGAGCGCTAGGTAATTGGCTCTCAGACCGCGAACTCTGAGGTATCTGGGTACCTTTCTCCTAATATAATTGCCAATAGTCCACCACAGAGACATCTCTCTCTCTCTCTCTTTCTGCATCTCGTCCTCTCTCTTCTCGGATCTTCTCTTCGATGCCTTCAACATCTTTTATTTCTTTCAAGATCTCACAGCCTTCTCTTATTATTGGCAATAGATCTTCCTCTTAAAATCTACACCTGAGCCTATAGATATTTCCGTTGGTGGGGGTGATGCCGACATTTAATCAGATAAAAAAAAGCGGCTATTCCTATCTGAGGTCAAGATTCTATTTCTCCTGCACAAGCGGCATCTACCGAAACACATGGCTTATCAACTTACCACCGCCAAAACGTTCTATTTCTTTCGGAAGAGTCACACTCTCAATAAATAAGTGACCACATATATTTTCACAAGTCATAGACTTCATAATAAACTTCCACTCCACCAGTAATAATAAATAATAATAAACTTCCATAATAAACTAAAAATAATAAAATAATAAATTAAATTAATAATAAATTAAATAATAATAATAATAATAAACTTCCACTATAATAAACTTCCTCCTCCAGTAACTTCCACTCCACCAGTCATTCACTCCACTTCCACAGTTTATTCATAATAAACTTCCACTCCACTTCCACTCCACCAACAAGCAGATTTGACGGCCTGCGTTTTGAAATTTGACAGCCCTGCTAATTGAAACACCCCACAAAAATGTCATATACATGCGCAGATGTGGCAATGTACTCGAACTTGTGATTCTTTGATCATAACGGACTCGCATCCGGTAAGAACTAGTGACCTTTATATACACACCATTCCAACAGGCATACATAAAAATCTACAACCACAGCACATTAAATATGCAATGATTACCAACAATTTTATCTTAATGCAAAAATCTTTATAAATGCATATTGACACACATATCGACACGGCAATAGCTATAATATATGTCATGGTCGAATACTTGCCCTTATAATTTTTACAATGTTTGAATCATTGCATCTACGCACTTTAAGTTAAATGTAAAATCAATATGCTTTTTCCTCCTTGGTGTTGAAATTTTTATGAATTTAATGAGTTCTTAAAGTATCTTGATTTGTTCTTTCTTAAAAACTTTTACAAATTAATTGAGGATGAGATAATATTTTACTATTAGGCATAAAACTTTTCTTTTATTGCCATATTTTAGAAAAACGCTTAATTTTTTTAAATCACAAATTTTTCTATTTGTAATAAAGTATAAGACTCTGAAAACGAGAAGAGATTATTTTAATAAATAAGTATATCTTCTAAAGATATATCTTATATTGCTATAAAAGCTGTCTTTCTAAAATATAATTACAGTATTACAAATTATTTTATGGATCACTTTTGATGCATTTATATTCTTTAATACTAGTGCAAAAATCACCAATGTTCCTCAATATGACAACCTTTAGTATAGTAGATTTGTCTACATCGCTTTGACAATAATTCAATGCACGTAGTATCAATTCCTTAGAGATTTTCTTCAGCTCTTTTGAGAAGCTTTTTTTACGCTCACTCAGACCTTAAAATTTCTCCTTGTTTAGATTCTTTTTTAGATACCCTAACAAAAAAATAATCACATGGAACAACATCAGGACTATCTGAGGAATTTCAACATACTTTAAGCAGCAGTACCATTTGGATACATTTTGACAAAAACATCTTTTGACATCTTTAAAAAAAAAAGGCACTAAATTTTTTTGAAATATAAGATTATTAATAATTAAGTTTTTCTGGAATTTCTAATTCTTTCCTATTTGACCTCTAATTTAGAATTGCCCCTCAGATTTTGGACTTATATCTGAGATAGAAAATCAGATATCCTCAGTTGTCATCTTTTGACATCAGCCTAAACCAAGAAACTTGTAGAGGGGTCATTAACGTTGCTTTAGCTTTATCAGTTAGGGTACTTTCATGTATCTTTTGGATTACATTTGGTTAATTAGGGATTACATTTGGATACTTTCATGTATCTTTGGGATTACATTTGGTTAATTAGGGATTATATTTGGGTACTTTCATGTATCATTTGGTTTTAGGATTACATTTGGATACTTTCATGCTTTGGGATTACATTTGGGTACATTTGGATACTCATGTATCTTTTTCCATTTTAAAGAGTATTTTTATGTACTTTCATGATCTTTAGATTACATTTAAGACATTTTACACTTGACTTTAAAAATTTTTGATAGCTTAAGGCTTTTGACGTAAATTTAAAGACTAGAATTTTTACTTGCCTGTATTGGAAGATGAATTTTAGAGACCATCTGACTAAGGAGTTTCATCATAGGTTTTGCAGGTTACATCTCCGACTTCCCCTCATTTTTTTCTTCAATTCATGTTTTGAGTTCTTAATTCTATTGATATGACTCAAAGACATCGATATAACATTTTTAAAGTGACTTTGAACCATTCTATGTCTTCATCTAAGTTCTAAAAAAGCTTGAAGTTGACCCATTAAAGTTTTATCAAATTTCTTTTAAAGACTTATCTTTGATTAAAATGAAAGTCACGAAAACTAACTGCCAGTATGTTTTACTATACAAAATTTTACTACTTAAAAATAAAACATTTTAATATATAGTGGTAGCTAACATCAAAATTTATCCCAAAGATTTTTCTTTCCCTATGCATAAGAAAGATATATTAAGCTACTAGCTTTTATAACAAAGGTTTTATTCTTATAAATTTCAAAGTTTTACATGAAAGCCTTAAAGATAAATAGCCTAATTATAATATAGTTATAATTATATATATAACTATTAGACACATAGCCTTAAAGATAAATGACACAATAAGATCATATGAAACATTTGTTAGTATACTAGTATTCTACTTCTAAAAGCATAATTACATGAGAAATATATACTACTATTGAATTTTTATCTTTTGTTACAATGATATTCTAGTTATACGAATAACAAATTCTTTTGGATGTATCTTTAAGACGAGCTACGTAATGAGATCATATGAAACCTTTTGTTTGTATTTTCCACACTTGCCTTTTTCGTGTTTTCTCTCCAGGGTGCTGAGTGTCCAACTCCAATAACATTTAATGAGCTATTTCCGTGTGATGGTTTCCCGTCCCTTCTGGGTATTCACTCCAGACCGCCTTTATTAATCTCATTAAGTCGCGCTTTTTTTCCCGCAAAGAAAAGAGAAAGGTCCATTATTTCCCCAGTAATCTCGACTCTCCATTGGTTAATTGTAGGGACACTTCCTTATCCTGCCTTAATATGTTTCCTTGCCACGCTCTCTTTGTTAGCATGCCAGGGCTCGCTTTTGAAATCTTTAATATACAGAGTTCTGGAGTTTTCTGTCCTTCCTTTTACAGACTATTCCTTTCATTCAGAGGGAAATAGACTTCTACATTCTATATTCTATTGTATAGCATATTTTTAGATAAGATTGCACAGTTACTTGGATAAAGTATTCTTTTGGTATAAAAATCATAACCTTTAAAAAAAGTTTGAAGAAACTTCCATGTGTTGTTGAAGATAGTCTCGAAACTTTCTATACATAGAGGGACATGTATAGAAACTTCAGAGACCATCTTGTATCAAGAACAATATATATCATATAGTCTATTGTATACGATATACGTAGATAAGATTGTACAGATATTTGGATGATGTATTCTTTTTTATAAAAAAACATGACCTTTAGGAAAAGTGAAATGTCCATTATTTCCCCAGTATTCTCGACTCTCCATTGGTTATTTGGAGAGTTGACACTTCCTTATCCTGCCTTAATATGTTTCCTTGCCACGCTCTGTTTGTTAGCATGCTAGGGCTACCATATATTTAGATAAGATTGTACAATTATTTGAATTCTTTTGGTATAAAACCATAACGTTTAAAAAATTCGAAGAAATTCCATGTATTGTTCATGGTAGTCAATAAAGTATATATACGATTATTAAACAAAAGAAAGTTATGATAGATGCGAAAGAAAAATGTGAAAGATACAGTCATAAAAGTATTAGAATTAGAAAAAAATTAATACTAAGTTAATTAAATTAGGTGAATTTAAAAATATTAATAATATAATATTAATTTTAATATACAGAGTTCTGGAGTTTTGTGTCCTTCCTTTCACAGAGAACTCCTTTCATTCACATAGAATTAGATTTGTATATCATACTTTAGATAACATTGTAAGGTTACTTGGACGAAGTATTCTTTTGATATAAAAATCATAACATTTACAAAAATTCGAAGAAATTTCATGTATTGTCCAAGACAGTCACTAAAGTTAATAAATATAACTATTAAAAAAGACAGTTATTGGAGATGTGAAAGAAAAACGTAAAAGGTACAGGCATAAAAGTATAAGAATTAGAAAATAATAGAAAAAAATTACGACTATTTTAATTAAATTAGTTGAATTAAAAATATTAATGCTATAATATTAATTTTAATTTTAATTTCCAGAGTTCTGGAGTTTTCTATCCTTTCTTTTACAGACTACTAATTTCATTCATAGGGAAATAGACCTGTATCATATATTTAGAAAAGATTGTACAGTTATTTGGATGATGTATTCTTTTTTTATAAGAATAATAACCTTTAAAAAAACATGACTTTTAAGAAAAGAGAAATGTCCATTATTTCCCCCAGTAATCTCGGCTCTCCATTGGTTATTTGTAGGGACACTTCCTTATCATGCCATAATATGTTTCCTTGCTACGTTCTCTTGTTAGCATGCCAAGGCTCGCTTTTGAAATCTTTAATATACAGAGTTCTGGAGTTTTCTGTCCTTCCTTTTACAGACTAATCCTTTCATTCAGAGGGAAATAGACTTGTATATCATATAGTCATACCATATATTTAGAAAAGATTGTAATGTTATTTGGATGATGTATTCTTTTTTTATAAAATCATAACCTTTAAAAAAAAACTTTTAAGAAAAGAGAAATGTCCATGTATTGTTCAAGATAGTCACTAAAGTTTCTATACATACAACATTGGTTATTTAAATGAGAAAGAAAATGTAAAAGATACAGACATAAAAATTAGAAAAAAATTAATGCTACATTACTTAAATTAGTTGAATTAGAAATATTAATACTAGAATATTAACTTTAATATAGAGAGTTCTAGAGTTTTCTGTTATTCCTTTTACAAACTAATCCTTTCATTCAGAGGGAAATAGACTTGTATATCTGTAGTCTATTGAATACCATATATTTAGATAAGATTGTAATGTTATTTGGACGGATTATTCTTTTGGTATGAAAATCATGACCTTTAAAAAATTCGAAAAATTCCATGTATTGTTCAAGATAGTCACTAAAGTTTCTATACATACAACTATTGAACAAAGAAAGTTATTATAAATGAGAAAGCAAAATGTAAAAGATACAGACATAAAAAAAATTAGAAAAAAAATTAATGCTACATTAGCTAAATTAGTTAAATTAGAAATATTAATACTAGAATATTAACTTTAATGTAGAGAGTTCTAGAGTTTTCTGTTATTCCTTTTACAAACTACTTCTTTCATTCAGAGGGAAATAGACTTGTATATCATGTAGTCTATTGAATAACATATATTTAGATAAGATTGTACAGTTATTTGGACGGATTAACCTTTTGGTATGAAAATCATGACCTTTAAAAGAATTCGAAGAAATTTCATGTATTGTTCAAGATAGCCACTACAGTTTCTAGTTATATATGCAGCTATTAAACAAAGAAAGTTATTAGAAATGCGAAAAAAATGTAAAAGATACAGGCATAAAAGTGTTAGAATTAAAAAATATTAGAAAAAAATAATACCACGTTAGTTAAATTAGCGGAATTAAAAATATTAATATTACAATATTAACTTCATTAAAGAATTTATATCTATAATATATTAATTTTTTTATTTTGCAATTGAAAAACATTAGATTAATTTAATAATCTACAAAATATAATTAGCGAACAAAACACAATTTTTTTTTTTAAAAATAAAGTCATCTTTAAGCTGAATTATTCTTAGAAATTATTTTGCGCATTAAGTATTGCATTCCTCTCTCATATTCTTATTTGTTTCTTTTTATGTATTATATTCTTGTATTTTTTTTCTTTCTTTTCTTTATTTTTAGTAAGGCATTTTTAAACATATTTTGTTTCATTATTTTGTGCATTATCAATTTAATTATCTTAGAATTATTTTTGAAATACAACACATCTATTTTTTTTTTTTTTAAACATAATTGTTAGTCTACATTTTTTTTCTGCAGTGGAAATAAAAAGTAGTCATGCTCATATAATTTTCATTCACTTTTAAAAAAAAAAATTTAGTATATCTTAAGATACGACTAATAGACTTTTAAGCAACTTTTTAAGGTTTGACTTAAAAGATATAAAGAGTGAATGTTTTAGATCAAAGAACTTAGTATTCAAGAACAGCATTATAAATAAAAAGATTACTTATAATTTAAAGGAAGGAAATTTAAAAACGCGTGAAAGGATATATCTTTTCCTCTTGTTTGTTTATTTATTATATTCTATACGTAATTAATGTATTGAATATCATAAGAATAATCAGATGAAAACGTTATTGGCTTCATAGCAATAACCAATTATAGTAACTTCATAGTTACAGCTAATTATAATAACTCCATAATTAGGTCAATTATAGTTAATTTATAGTGAAAGTCAATTATCATGGCTGTATGGTGAAAGCTCATTATGACACCATAGTGAAAACCGATTGTAACGATTCCATATTGTTAATCAATTATAGTGATGCCATAGAGATGATCAGTTATAGTGACACCATAGTGATAGTCAGTTATAGTGACACCATAGTGATAGTCATTTATAACGAGTCTATAATGAAATCAAATTAAAGTGACTCCATAGTGAAGCCAAAGGTGATGGCATAGGAATAGCCAATGGATATTTTCAAATTGTTTAATCATTAAAAAGGTTTTAAATCGTGTTTCAAGTCATTAATTTACACTGCCTAGTAAAGTCCACTTACCCTGAAGTAAACAAATGGTGAGAATTTTAGAAATCTATTTTTATAATTTTCTGAATGTGGATCTTAAATTTTTTTTAAACTGTAATTTACCATATTCTATTTTCTGTAAATTAATTATTTATTTGAAAAAAATGGAAAGTGTTGTTGAAAATGAATGGGACATACATAAGACAATTTTTTTTTGAATACCAGTATTTATTTCATCACTCAATGGAAATCAGTGTCGGCGCCACATAAACAAGTCTCAGAGAGGCACTCAAAAAAAGTATTTTTCTTTGTCATCACTCAAGTATACAGATTCCATCTTTCATAAAGCATTTTTTACATCTATCTTAATACAATAACAATACATTTTAAGAGTGATTATTAAAATTATTATTAAAAGACTAAAAAGTAAGAATTATAACAAGCTATTCATTTTTTAAAAAAATTTATAAGTTCTTTTGTTTTTTATTTATAATTATTAAACATTTTTTTTTTATTATAAGGTGCTTAAATTTAGTTTTTCTATATTTCGAATACACAACAATTAGCAAAGTAGAAAATTTCCTTCTGTTTTCTTAAATATCTTTAGCTAATTTCAATTATTAAAAAAAAACAATAATTTTTCTCAGTATTTTTAATAAGCAACATCCTACTAACGTAAATTAATTTTTATTTTGTGATATTTTTTAAGACTATCTATAAGAATTTATTCAAAAATATTTTGAATAGAGTATTAACAATATTTATTGTGTGGGTAATTTTAATTTCTGAAATGTGTTGCAGAGAACCCAATAAATAATTGTATTTATTTATTTTGGTAGTTTTCGAATTACGTTAAAATGCATTGATATATTGAGTATAGAACTCAACACCTGTATCCAAATTTCATTCTTATTTCATTTTAACATTTATTTTATTTTATTATTTATTATTATTTTATTTCATTTTATTTTATTTTTCAAGCTCAGAACATCATAAGCTTCATTTTGGAAGGATTTAAACAAATTTAAATAAATTGACAAAGTAAATACTAATTAACTGGAATCTTGTTATAATCCTAGAATGAACATTAATACAAACTTAAGCAACAAAAATGAATAGATTAAAATACTTCTATCGATTTCTATGTTTTACTCTGAGAAAAATGACTCATGCAGTAAAAACCGTTTTAAAAACCATCAAAAAAATGCAAGACTATATTTTTTTTTGTAGCAATAACAACTCAGTCTCAAATCAATGCAACTTAAATACCCAAGTCTCATCTGTACTATGCAGAAAGCATAAAATACTTCATCACTTAATTCCTATATGTACAAATAACTTAAATTGGGTTATTGTCAAAAATGATGAAGAAGTTTATATTTAAATCTCCATTATAATAAAGCAACAAGTTCCAAAGAGCTAAATTTGTAAAAATTAAATTAATGGGAGACATTTGTTTCAACTACTCAATGCTTCAAAATGAAATGTATTATTAACTTGTTATCTAAAAGGGATAAACAGATAAAAAAAATATATTATCATATATTTATTTTGTTTGAAAACTTACATATTTGGAAAGATTAAACTAAATTTAAACTTCAAACACCCAATTTGTACATTTATTTAGCTGGCAAATTTACTAACATCAAAACTCACGTTTTCGTCAATTATATTCCAATTAGATATACCACAACATAGAACAAATAATGTTGTTAAAATTATTGAGGAATTTCTTATATGCATACTTAAGATATTCGTAAATTTTTAAATATTTTCCATCTATTTTATGTTTCTACCTTTATAATTATTAATGCAAAGGCTTAATATAAACCTTTTTGTAAGAATCTAAAGAGAAATTAGATTAACAGAAACATACAAAAGACTATCTAAAGCAACATTGACTATTAGGCTTTTTTTATTTTTTGTTAAATTTATATTTTGATATTAACTAATAAAAAGTTTTTCTTCTATGTGTGTTGATAAAGGAAGTTATTTCTACTTCGTGTCGTATTTATATACTAAATTTAGATAATAATTTGCATCTAGAGAAAACATCTGTCAAAATACAAAATCCCTTCTCTGGCAACCTTCTATGTCTTTGGCACAATGTTAATTCAGTGATCTCTGTAGTATGTTATATTTAATGATACGAATTCATCACATAAAATTACTTAATTTATTTTATGAATGTTATGTATTTTTTTTTTTTAGATTTAAATGTGTTTATCTATTTATTCAGGTTTTAATATATAAATAATTCTTTCGCAGTGCATTGGAAATTAATTAAATTTTGTAAGTATAATTTTACAAGTATATATAATTTAGTCTTTGCTTTTAGCTGCCTTATTTACTCACACTAAGATAAATTCTATCACCCATATATTCTATATTATATTTAAGTAGTGTCGAAGAATTAAAGCTAACTAAAGACCTAACAAAGTAAAATATATAAGTGACTAGACAAAATTATCCAAGCCATTTAGAAAATAACTGTAACATAAATAGTACAAAGTATGCTTTTAAAATACAATATAAGCTTGTTTATAATATAAGCTTGATATAGAGTGTTTTATAAATTATAATAGGTCTTTAATTATTGGTAAAAAAAAAAGTATTGAATATAAAGCTTTTAAATAAAAACTGACTATACTTCTTCGAATGAAATGATCTTCCTACACTTTAATATATAATAAAAGCATTAACTTATTTATCAATTATAGAAAATGCTAATATTGACCGGATACTGTAAGATTGTATAAAAGCTGTATTTATTTTTAAAGAAATGTTGAAAAAAAAGGGTTAAATTAAAGGAGAATATGTGTGAGCATTAATTATATATTATTTTTATAAATGAAAATAATAAAAAAAAAACGTTAAAATAATTATCAATCAGTCTTTAGAAATAATCCTTAATAAATCATTATCACCCAGAAAACTATTAGATGTTTGTTAAATTTCGTCAATTTATAAATAAATTGATGAATAAATTATTGCAATAAGATGATAAACTATTTCTTAAATTTATAAATAAAAGAAGATGCTTCTTCACCACTTTAACTACATCAAAAACAATTAAGTAAATTTATTTTGCTTAAACTAAACGGGTATTTTGATACAGCATTTATCATGCATATAACTGGCATCAACTACTTCTTCAATGGCACAACCAACAGTCCCAAGGTGGGTCAAGACCGTCTGCCTACTGGCAGATTTCGAAACATGAGATCATTTTCTTTTTACGGGGTAGGGTTGTCAACTCAACTCTCACAGTCATATTAGCCAGGGACCTACTGTTTAAAGTGGATTCCCAACCACTACAGGCATCCACCCTCAGCCGGGACTCGAATCCTGTGGCACAGAGCGCTAGAGCTCTAGTCATTTGGCCATAAGGCCTCTGCATCAACTACTACATGTTTTATTTTATATGAAAAAAAAACATTAATGCAAAATGAAAATGGATCATTCGCGAAATTTAATACAAAATATTCTGGGACTTCCTAGCTTGTAAGAAAAATTTCAAAACGTTTATTCATTTTATTCATGACTAATTTCACTTGATATCAGTTATATCAGTGTATGTCAATTACTTAAACTGTTACACATATGAAAAAATATATGTATTATAATGATATAATAATAAACAATAAGAACTGAATTTAAATTCAGACGAACTTTAACAAAAACCTAATAAAATGTACTCAAAATTTATTTTATATAGCTATTATAAGTACCAAGTGGCCACAAAAACCTCTCACTGGCTAAGAAAATCAATAAAAAAAGATAGAAATATTAGTTTAACAAACTGAAAAATTACAAAAAAAAAAAAATAAACATCTAACATTTATTTATTTGAAGCATAGAATTGCATGTTTTTAATTTGTTTAGTTTTTATATTGATGAGTTTTACTTAATAAGAGAAAAACTTTATGGTTATCCAGTGTAAAGATATAATTAAAATTTCGAATATAAAGTTTTCGTTTAGGAAACACTGTTTAGAAATTTATTACACAATGACTGTAATTTTTCCAAACAAAAAGAAGCAAAACAGAAGAAAAATTATTATATAGCATTCATAGAATGAACAATTTCTTAGTCTAACTAAAGCTGATGATTATAAATTGCATTAGTTTTTCAGTATATAAATATATCCGTAAAAATCTCGTCTATTTAGCACAATCACAATACAGTAGTGCTCTTTTTGTGTCAAGTGTTTGTTTTTTCGCCGTCAATATAAAAACACTTCTTAGACTTTGACAATGGCACTTTCTTGTGACTGGTAAACAAAGTTTTCGCTGTCAAGCTCTCGTTACACATAAAGAGGATGCAGCGCACTGGAAAGTGTCCAAACCCTTCTGTCTTTGAAAAGTCTTTTTGTCCTTCTGCGTTTGAAGATTCATGCAACATAAAGTTTGAAAAAATTTTTGTGAAATATTCTATTCTGTTGAAGAATAGGGTTCCAACAATTGGGACTGTGTCAATATCCCTGGATGACCCATATAGTACTTAGGGCTATGTCCAGCCTAGAAAGAAAATTATAAATTGTTAAAATGTTATGGAATTAATAAGTTAAGTAATGAATGCTATTGAATAACTTATTGTTAATGGTTAATTGTATTATTTATAAGTTAAATCTACAGTAATGAATGTTATTGAACTAATAAATCCAATACTACATTAAGAACGTACGTTTGAGCTAAAGGAAATATTGAAAGATTCAAAACTACTTTAAAATTTGAAAAACCTATACAGCGTTTGCCCTTAAAATCACACGTTTTCATTTTAAATTAACCTTTGTTTCTCCACCTTCGTTATTAACATGTGCACGCATAAACACTTTATGTGTACACACAAATCTACATTTATTCTTTATGTGTATACACATAATCATGCTAATGTATATAGAAATAATATCGAGTTTATTTAATTAGTAAATACTCATCTTTCAAAATAAAAAGAACTTTCATCAGAACAAATATTCATTATAACATGTGTCCCAAACTCCTGCAATTCACTACATGTCTGAACATAATTTAGATTAGTAGAACGCAATACACACAATCTAAGGAACACATATAATGGCATCATCTCCTTTTCAAGCTTATAAAGTAAGAAATTGTCTAACTCAGTAAAGCATATTATTGAATAAGATATTAGTCCTGAAATATATTCAATTTAAACATTTATTGTATATTGTTGGAAAATAGATGAGATGGGTCGAATATTTCAGTTCGATGGGTTAAAGTTCTGAAACATTTAAATCTTAGTTATATCAAAAGATATAAACAATTATAATTAATAAATATTATTATACTCTAATCGTAATAATTAATAATAATAATTAACATCGAATGATTTTATTCATCAAAGTATATACTATGAAATGGTAAAAATCATTAGTGAATTTTATTTTTAAAAAAGTGAAAATGTAATCAAAAAAAAAGTACCTTTTAAGTCATAAAAATTTCTCACAATAATTATTTGAAGTAAACTTTCATATATTTACTTAGTATTGAAAACAGTTAAATGATACTATTGTTTATAAGTTCTATTTAAAAATAAAAATTCCCTTTATCCTAAAAAGAGCGTGACTAGGCCAAACTTCTGATTCTTGTCGAATGCATGCATAGCTTGACATAGAGGCGAGCAGGTGTAAAAACCAAGTCAAATGTTTCCCATATCGGCCCTCATTCATTGGCTATTCGAAATGATGGTAATGTTCCGTGGACAACATTTATGGCATATTGGTTGGTATAGATAGAACTTAGATAGGTCCTTTCAACATCTTTATTGAGATGGGACAACACTGTAGACCTTTGACTTCAAGTAGCATTATAGCAAATAATTGCAATTATAAATTATGTGATATTTGGTATGCATGCATGATGTTTAAGCGCACATTCTTCACCAAAAAATAAAGACCTACGTCATTTTAGGAATTTTTTCATTTCTTTCATCGTCTTGCCTTCCTTATTCCATAAAATACTGGTTTTTGAAAAGTCAACTAACTTGAAATTTACTTTAATTAATTGTTACAGAAAAATAGCAATTCAAAACATATAACATGTAAAAAAATTAAATAAAATATCAATTGACTTTTTACGAAATATAAATATATTACCTTATCTTCAATATTTTCATCAGCACCTGCAGATTTAAGCAATCGATAGAGAGTACCATTGTCTGGCAATGTAGTAGCATAATGAAGAGGTGTCCTACCCTCCTGTGTAATTAAATTAAATAAGCACATATTTAGGTCATAAATAATTTATAATTACTTAACTAATAAAATAAGCTTTTCAAAAATGCGGACAAATATTAGTATTTTAACTTTTTGCAACTCAGAATAAACCATTTTCGATTTAACACTCATCATTGAATTCATTTTTGTACTAATCTAATAAAAAAAAAAATGAAATTCACATTTAATCATGCAGTATATTTTCTTGACATTATAATATTAAAATTAACTATTGACCATTAAAAGTCATTAATTATATGAACTTCGCTACGTATCTTTTAAACTGATAAATTTATGATATGAGAAAGAATGTCGCAGATTAAACTTTGAACAGAATATGCACAAAACAAATTCTATTGAAATTGTTTTATCTACCCTGAGGTTAGGGAATATTAAACTGTTACTGAAAGTTATATTTCTCTTAAACCAGAAAATAAATATATATTAAAAGAGCATCGAGCCGTGGAATTAAAAATATTGATTTAGTTTATTAATCTAATTTCTTTAAATTAATCTTTACATCATTAGTATTTTCTTTTTTTCCTAAGACCTGAAATTACTTAAATATTCATGTTAAAAATATGTCTGCCAGTAACAAAACTTTCAAATAAGGAAACTTTTAACAATTTATTAGTTTATAATTCGTATCTCTCTTTAAAAAATTCATTCCATTTTGTGTTCATCAAAACAAAGCCTAAGTAATCAAAAAGTTTCTTATCTTATTTTATAACTTTAAAAGATTTTTTAAATACTTTCATAATTTTTCCTCGGTTCTAAATTTTGTTTAAAAAAAGCATTCAATTAACATTTGTTTTAATTTTCTGAAAAAAATAATCTGAAATAAATCATTATTATAATATAAATGTAGCAAAGTAAGAGAATGATACATTACAGAGCAACTACTTAATTAACGCCATAATTTTTCCTCTTTCTAAACTTTGTTTAAAAAGGTATGTTGACAGCATTTGTTTTAATTTTTCTGAAGAAAAATAATCTAAATTGTATCACTATTATAATATAAATATAGTACTCTATCGTTTATAAAAATAGTATAGTATATAGTAACCCAGTACGACAAGAAAATAACACAGTATCACAGCTTTAGCTTGAAAGGAAATCTAAATTATGCCCTTTAGACACTATATTCTCATTACTTAAATCATCGACAAATTTATATACATGCATTCTAATACTTTCAAATGTAAGTAAGCTGCAGTATAAATAAAAATCAGTACAGCAAGAAAAATACAGTATCACAGCTATTAGCTTGAAAGGAAATCTAAATTATGCCCTTTAGACACTATATTCTCATTACTTAAATCATCGACAAATTTATATACATACATTCCAATACTTTCAAATGTAAGTAAGCTGCAGTATAAATAAAAATCCAGTACAGCAAGAAAAAATACAGTATCACAGCTATTAGCTTGAAAGGAAATCTAAATTATGCCCTTTAGACACTATATTCTCATTACTTAAATCATCGACAAATTTATATACATACATTCCAATACTTTCAAATGTAAGTAAGCTGCAGTATAAATAAAAATCCAGTACAGCAAGAAAAAATACAGTATTAGCTTGAAAGGAAATCTAAATTATGCCCTTTAGACACTATATTCTCATTACTTAAATCATCGACAAATTTATATACATACATTCCAATACTTTCAAATGTAAGTAAGCTGCAGTATAAATAAAAATCCAGTACAGCAAGAAAAAAATACAGTATCACAGCTATTAGCTTGAAAGGAAATCTAAATTATGTACTTTAGACACTATATTCTCATTACTTACAGCATCGACAAATTAATATATGCTTCAATACTTTTAAAAGTAAGTAAGGTGCAGTATATGAATAAAAATCCTGTACAACAAGAAAAAATAATAGAGTATCACAGCCATTAGCTTGAAAAGAAATCTAAATCATCCCCTTCAGACATTGAATTACATAACAGAGATTTTTACCAGCTATGTAATAATAATTATATATTTATAGCCTGCATTAGCAATGTATTATAACTAATTAAACATCGTTATGGGATCAAACAATGGAGTAATATAACCACACCATGGTAGAAATATTACAAATCTATCCTTAGTGGAAAGCTATTCAAATCATGTGATATCATTTCTTTTTATTTCTTTATTTATTTTGCAACAGAGACTCCAAATTCTTTGAAGAACAAGGTAAAAATGTTTCATCTTACAAATATATCTTCATCTTACATCTTTACATGTTTCATCTTACACCTTTCATCGATTATCTGGTGAAAGAAGCTGGACGACTGACCCTGTCAGCTTCGATTTGTCCTTTCTTTTGATCCCAGGAGGATTTTAGGGTTCCTCTTATGTGTACAGAGGACTTCATCGGAAGTGCATCATCGCCTCTATGGACCGATGACTTTTATACTGTAATGTCTCTTTTCTCTCTCTTCTATTCACTTCATACCACTAGAGAAAACATTTCATGAGCCAACAGCTTACACCTAATGGACTTCCAAGAAATAAGATATCTGTTTATTGCCAAAGAACACGCTTCTCTATTTGAAAGATTTTCAGAGATGGTTCTTTAATATAGCTAGTTCCCAAAAAGTATCATGTAATGATAAAAAAAAAATAATAATATGCTTTTATTGTTTTAGAAAAGAACTCCATCAATTTTTGTTGCAGAGTAGAACATTTCGTGGTAAAACTAATAGATATTGTATAAACAAATTTTTTATGTAATGAAATGCTTTTAATGTTTTTTTTGTTCAAACAATTTTTTTTTATAAAAAAATAAAATTTTCTTTTTTGTATAAAATAAAAAATTAACTGTTATAATTTTTAAATTAAACATTTCTTAGATACCTTTTCATATTTAATTAGAACTTCATATTCAATTAAAATTATTCATAAAGCATATTTACAATTTTTTGCTTGATTAATTACATATTTTTTTTTAATAAAATCGAAAATAATTTTATTTTATTTAAAAGATCTTTTCAAAATAAACTTTGTTTAAAATTTATGTATTCCATTATAAAACTTTCAGTTTTTTAAGATCAAAATTTGAGATGTTTTATTGATCTATGGAAGATAATGTAAATTTTTTTTCTTAAGCAAATTTGCTTTGTTGGCCTATATAAGATAAGGTACAAAATTAATTTTTGTATTTTTGTATTTAATAATTGTAATTAATTGTAATTTATAAACATTGTATCTACAAAGTTACTTCCGCACAAAAACAGCATCTCAGTAATAATTACCAACTATCCCTATGTCATAATTCTAAATAACTTTCCTTCTAAGCTTTTTATCTGGTCAAATTTCCAAACTTATTTTTACAAAAAAATTTCAAGATTCTAAAAGGAATGACACTGTAAAATCACCTTCCTGGCAAAAGAGTTTATTGAAGACATTTTAAAAAACTTGTTCTGCAAATTCAGAAAATAATTGTTTGAAAAAAAGTCATCAATAAATTTTTAGTGATAGATTTGTTATAAACTTGATATGGTTTCACTCATTTTGAAATTTATATAAAAATTGCATTCCTAATCTATTAACGTTAATCTATTACAAATATATTTGCAAGTGTTTAAGATTTAATGCCATGCACTGAATATACTTATGTAAAATATAATTTATATTCCAAGAAAAACCCAGACTTTTTAAAAAATTATATTTTAAAAATCTTAATTTTATTTTTGGTAAAAATTTAATAATATAATAATTTTTTCCTTTATTTTTAATTAATTAATCTTTTGCTAATTAATTAAATTCTTTGTTTATTATGTTAATTAAAGAAGCAATTTCTGTATTACTATCAGTTAGCTTGTGTATTATTTTTTAATTCTATTAATTACTTTAACGCTTTTTGTTAAAGTTGATTTAAAGAGAAACATTTATTGTAAACTTTATGCATTTGGAATAATAAAAAAAAAATTTTAAAAATTGCAGCAGTAACTTCTATGGAAATTTATAAAATGAAACTCACATTATCTGGACCATCCATAGTTTCTGGAAAATGGGATATTATGTATGTTGAAACATCTGTATGTCCATGCAAGACAGCTAGATGCAAAGGGCTGGCTCCTACATGATCTCTGCTAAGTGCAAATCTTTTCCGTGTAAGAACAGATCGGACTTCTCTTAACTGACCTTTTGCAACAGCTTCATGTACAGCTCGAATTTTTGCCTGAATAAAAGAAAAATGCTATTATTTCCTTAACTAACTCATAAATATAGAACGTATATGTCTTTACGTACATCCAAAACATGCATGCATGCCAAATTAATTTAAATATATATTTTGAAAATGTATAATCCCCGAATTATTTTAAATAACATTATTACTGGAAATGCTGCTTAAACATGATATCCCTGTTTTAAGTTAATTTTATACATAATTAGGTTTTTAATATCCGAAGACATAGTCTTTATAAATTTGTGTATTTTGAAAGGGATTATATAAGAAAGAATTACGCTCAAACTTGTATTTATGCTGTCGTTTCTTGAGCGGTATAAATAAAAAAAAATTCCATCACAGGCCTATTATAAATAAAAATTAATTCAAAAAGAAAACAACAGATGGCTTTCAAAATATCATTAAATAAGTTTAGAAATTCAACAGATGGCCCACCTGATATTATATAATCCCATTACCACGAATGCTATTAGATGCAAGATAGGGTTACATCGTGAGATTTTGATTTACATATTTCCTATGTGGGACTTTTATGCGGTCCCTATTAAAAAATAAAAGAATTTTTAATAATAAAATAATTCTTTTTTTTAAATGTGTTGCAAACGATATATTTTATAACTACTCATGGAGTTTCAGAATATTTTTTAAACGATTACTTTTAAGCGGTCCCTATACCTACCACAAAAACAGGTTTGAGTGTATAATTAAATTCTAAAATTTTGAATCATAGAAAATTCCTATATAGTGAATAAAAGATTAGTTTTAAATTGTTTAAGTTCATTAAGAATTTGTGTAAAGCTTTTCAAAAAAATATAGCTAAAGATTACACAATATTGACATGATTTAAAACCCTACTTTGTACGAATGAGATATATAGTCAATTTTTAACAGTTATATAAAAATTTAAGAATAATTAATAATTAATCACTCAAAAATGTAGAAAAAGTATATTTCAATACAACATAAACAAAAACAAAATTAGATGCAGATTAAATAAATGATATTTACATTAGTAGCTTTAATGATTTTTAAGTAGCTAAATTTTTGAAAATTAGATAATTCTTTTTTAAATACCATCAAATAACCAGTAAATAAAACATTTTTTTTAGTTTTCTTCATCTTATTTATACACTCATATAGTAACCAGATTTTATATTTTGCATTTTGAAAACAAATGTAAAATGTATTTATTCAAGAATTTTATTTTAATTCATTGAAAAATATGTATTAATCTATGTATTTTCCTTTCACTATTAAATAAACATAGGAACATATGTATTTTAAATTTCACTCAAAATATCAGTCAATAATACAATAAAACTACTGACTTAAAGTACTTATATATTTGATTCAATTTGACTTCTGAAATCTCAGTTTCAACAACTTGTCTAAAACAATTTAAATATTCAAATAGTCAAAATAGCTTCTCGTCTGTGCAAACTATACGAGACAATGCTAAAGAATGTCTTAACATTATTGTTAGAAAGTCAAGCTAGTCACTTGTGATAATGTCAAGTTTAGTTAAGGCTTCCTTTCTGTAGCATAGTAGACAGTCTACATAAAGGACTAGATTTCCTGAAAAGATTCCCTCTAAAAATAGATCGCTCTAAGCTGTATTTTTGATGTTATGCTTGTAGGAAAATTCGTTTTCATAAAAGAACTTTTCAAAAGGTCTTAGAACGTAAAGTGTCTTCCATTCACAAGTTTAATATATTATTACCGCAGCACTGCACATTAAGGCACAAAGTTGAATAACTTCAAGCACTTATGTTGAAATGACTTTAAATTTCAGTATGCAACAGCGACATGGGAAAGTGTGATGCTATGTTTTGTAAAAAGCACTCTGCTTATACACCAATGAATATCATGGGGATCATCTTTGAAGCTTTAAAACCTTTCAATGAAGAAATTTATTTTTCTATACCAATTTTTATACGAGAGGGAGATCTTTAGGCAGATAAATAATTAGTAAATATTGGACTGTAATCTTTGGAAAAAAAATTTTCGATTAACTTAGAAAAACTAAGTTAATAGGATCAATTCATAGCGTCTTATTTCTGATTTTTTTTTTTTAAAAAGTGAAGATTAATTAGTAGAAGATTTTTACGGATTAGAAGAAGCTTGTAGAAGTTATAAAAGATTTTTTAATTAGAAGGAGTAATTAGTAGAGATTAATTCTTGATTCTGATTTAAATTATTCTACAAAATACTTCAATTAATGTTTTTATTGATGAAATGAATTCTTATTAGTCAAATAAAATTTTTTTTAAATAATCCCTAAAAATGTCCATAAAAATTTAAAAACCTTAAAAAGTCTCCCTAAAAATCTCCCTAAGAATTAAAAAACCCTAAAATCTAAACATTTTATAAACCAACTTATCAGTAATTGTTTTTTTTAACGAATTAAGTTATTTCTGTGTAAATATAAATTCGTCTTTAAAATAAAGTGTTGAAATATAAATTAACCTTTTCATCGATTGAATAACTTTTCATTTAAAATATAAATTTAAGTTATTATGTGAACTTCCTAATTAATTATTAATCACAAAATATACATACATTTAATATAAATATTCATTCTATAATATTAAAATAAGCACATTTAATATTTATATGTACATCTGAATGAACAAATATAATAAAAAATATATCATACATTGAATGAAAAATAAACATAAAACAATCATTGAAAAATTTAATATATTTACAAAGCAAACAAATATATAAGTATTTCCTATAATTTTTGTAATCTGCATTTTAATAATACAGTTAAATAATCTACATTTTAATAATACATTTAAATAATCTACATTTTAATAATACATTTAAATAATCTACATTTTAATAATACATTTAAATAATCTACATTTTAATAATATATTAAATAATCTACATAAATATAGCATTTCATATAATTCTTGTAATCTACATTTTAATAATATATCAAATAATCTATATTATAAATAAAATCAATTCTGTGTTTTCAAAAAAAAGCAAATATTTATTTTTCTTTCTACTATACCTCGAATAAATGGTGTTTGTAATATAAAATTTTCATTTTTTTAAATATTTTATTCAAAAAATAAATTATTTTGTTTATATGACTCTATTTTTCCAGCAGTATAATCATTCACTTTTTTTTTAAGGTGAGATTTATTATTCCTCGTATCTTTTGTTTCTCATAAAGCAATCAAATTAGAAACACTGATGACTATGCGCCTACAATTAAACACTGAAAGATATTCTTAAATTATTATTGGGTTGTCAAAAAGGAATTGCGACTTTTTGCAATTCTTTTATATGGTAAAAAGAGGAAGAACTTCTTTGCCAACCCAATATTTTGGAAAATAAGTCTGCCATATCTAAAATTCAATTGTGAAAGTGCAGCTCTTTATTGCACCTTTTAATTTAATAAAACACACTTTACCATTTAAACCCATAAAAGGAAGATAGTTCGAATTAGTATCATAAAATAAAGACACCCATTCTAGATCAAAGTACATATTTAAAAAGAAAATGCCTTTTTTATATTTGTAGATATTTCTAAGCATAAATAAAAGTCAAGTAGACTACAAGAGCATAATTTCTGTTTCATTTAAAATTTGTTCCTAAAAGTAATTTGTAACTTGAAGCAACAATCATTAAATCTGAAGTGACTTTAACTTCTGAAATGATAAACTTCAACTTCTTAATTATGAAATATTGTATATTATTTGTATATAAATGCTTCTCGTGATCTTATTTGGTATAATTTTAAATAGATAATGAGTTACGAATACTATCCTTCTTTGTCATGAAATCATAAGAGCATATTCGAAACATATTTTAAAATACCTTCCGTAGAAAGTTACAAGTTCAAAGTTATAACAATTCATCAAAGTTACAAAAGAAATATTTAATTTACACAACTTTCCTCACTTAATAATTTAAATACTTGAAGAGTTTAAAAATGTATTAATATGAAAGCATCGATAATTTAATGGTATCATAATGTAATGCATGAGATAACTTTAAATGAGTAAAAAAACTATTGACGAATTTCTTATAAATAACAAAGGAAGGTTTAAGATAACTCCTTTATCTAATACATGCATAAAGGTCATGAACTTTTTAAATATCTTTGAAAATGGGACATTATGAATACATAACAAATTATTTATAAAATTTCAAAGGATTGCTCAGAGCTACTGTATCTGCAAAGCAGAATTATAATCTTAAAAATACTGCTCTTTTAAGTAACTTACTTTAATTATTCAACATAAAGCAAATATACTTTTGCATTACGTTTTTTGTAATTTCAGCTTCTGAAAATTCTGAATACACTCGTTCATTCTGAGAAGTAAAAATAGATTGTGAGCTATATATGTTACGAAGTGATCTTTGGTATTAAAAGAGTAGTCATATTTCTTTGAATAGTCTGCAATTCATATGTATTTCTGAAAAAAGTATACGGATTTGTAGAAAAGTACATTATATTTGTCATTATATCTGAGTGTTTTGAGTTCCTTTTAACTCAAAATTCTAATCACTCGCAAAAAGGTAAAATTCAGCCCTAAATAAATCTGCCATAAGGTTTATTCTCGTAATTGCTGTTTGTCGTGTTGTATCCACTTATGTTAACACTAAAATGACAGCGTGTTCATTTGATCAGATACATGTCGGTCACGAAAGTGTATTTCTTTTCTTGTTCGATGTGATAGGGTAAACATGGAAATCTGGCTCACCTACTGTGTTATCTACGAAATTATTTACCCATAATGGTGCTTTTGTTAGAAAACGTTTCCACTCCATTTATGCATCGAAAATGCATTAATCAGTTTTTATTCAATGTTTATGCTGGATACATAAATAGATATCACTTTCATTTTTATGAAAGAAGTGTTCTACAGTTTATTTATCACACACATTTATTTATATTTTTATTGTCAACAAAATCAAGTAAATAAAAAAAAGCAAAACAAATTTTATGTGGGTCCTAAAATATTAAAAAACAAATTGTGTAGAAACGTTTAAAATGAGTGTTTTTTGATTGAAAGATTCGTTTCTTAAAATTATTTTAGAAGTTAAATTTTGTCTAAAATTCGAATACATTTGGTGAAATTAAGTTTTGGAATTTACTAAAAAGAAACTATTTTTTTTATATTTTACAGTCTTAAAAAATTCAAAAATATTAAAAAAATATTTTTCAACTTTTATTTATTTTTACGTTACCTAAATTTACACTCTCAGATTAAATTCGAACACCTTTATTAGAAAATATTTTTCTGGGAATTCAAGAAATATTTTTCTGGGAATTCAAAAAATATTTTTCTGATAGTAAATAAATAAAAATAAAAAATTATACAAAATATCTCTAAATATATACAAAATGTCTTATAGTAAATAAAAAATAGTCTTATAATTAAAATTTGGTGGAATTCTTATTTGGAATTTACAAAAAACTATTTATTGTATCAATTTTAGTATTAAAAAAATATTTTAAAAAAATATTTTTAGATTTTTATTTATTTTCACGTAACTTATTTAAATTTACTCTTAGATTAATTTTTGAATACCTTTATTAGAAAATATTTTTGAGGTCTTATAATTAATAAAAATAGGCTTATAATTAACGTTTGGTAAATTAATTTTTGAAATTTACTAAAAAGAAATTCTTTACTACATCATATTTAGTGTTAAAAATATTTAAAAATATCTTAGACTTTTGTTTATTTTTTAAAATTATCATTAATACGATATCATTAAATTTACTCTTAGATTAATTTTGAATACCTTTATTAGAAAATATTTTTTGAGGTCTTATAATTAATAAAAATAGGCTTATAATTAACGTTTGGTAGAATTAATTTTTGAAATTTACTAAAAATTCTTTACTACATCATATTTTAGTGTTAAAAATATTTAAAAATATCTTAGACTTTTGTTTATTTTTAAAATTATTAAGCCACGATATCATTAAATTTACTCTTAGATTAATTTTGAATACCTTTATTAGAAAAAATATTTTTTTGAGGTCTTATAATTAATAAAAAATAGGCAGTATAACGTTTGGTAGAATTAATTTTTTGAAATTTACTAAAAAATTCTTTACTACATCATATTTTATGTTAAAAATATTTAAAAATATCTTAGACTTTTGTTTATTTTAAAATTATCATTAAATACGATATCATTAATTTACTCTTAGATTAATTTTGAATACCTTTATTAGAAAATATTTTTGAGGTCTTATAATTAATAAAAATAGGCTTATAATTAACGTTTGGTAGAATTAATTTTTGAGAATTTACTAAAAAGTATTTTAGTGGTAAAATATTTAAAAAAATATCTTAGACTTTTTGTTTTATTTTAAAATTATCATTAAATACGATATCAAATTTACTCTTAGATTAATTTTGAATACCTTTATTGAAAATATTTTTTGAGAGTCTTATAATTAATAAAAAATAGGCTTATAATTAACGTTTTGGTAAAATTAATTTTTTTAATTTACTAAAAAGAAATTCTTTACTACATCATATTTTAGTGTTTAAAAATATTTAAAAATATCTTTAGACTTTTGTTTTATTTTTAAAATTATCATTAAGTACGATATCATTAAATTTACTCTTAGATTAATTTTGAATACCTTTATTAAATATTTTTTTTTGAGTCTTATAATTAATAAAAAATAGGCTTATAATTAACGTTTTGGTAGAATTAATTTTGAAATTTACTAAAAGAAATTCTTTACTACATCATATTTTAGTGTTAAAAATATTTAAAATATCTTAGACTTTTGTCTTATAATTTTTAAAATTAATCATTAAATACTAAAGAAATATCATTAAATTTTAAAAATATCTTAGACTTTTTATTTATTTTTTTATCATTACGGCTCTCATTAAATTTACTCTTATTTTTAGAAAATATTTTTTTGAGGTCTTATAATTAATAAAAATAGGCTTATAATTAACGTTTGGTAAATGTAAATTTTGAAATTTACTAAAAGAAATTCTTTTACATCATATTTTAGTGTTAAAAATATTTAAAAATATCTTAGACTTTTGTTTATTTTTAAAATTATCATTAAATACGATATCATTAAATTTACTCTTAGATTAATTTTGAATACCTTTATTAGAAAATATTTTTTTGGTCTTATAATTAATAAAAATAGGCTTATAATTAACGTTTGGTAGAATTAATTTTTGAAATTTACTAAAAATTCTTTACTACATCATATTTTAGTGTTAAAAATATTTAAAAATATCTTAGACTTTTTTTATTTTTTAAAATTATCATTAAATACTGATATCATTAAATTTACTCTTAGATTAATTTTGAATACCTTTATTAAAATAAGTCTTATAATTAATAAAAATAGGCTTATAATTAACGTTTGGTAGAATTAATTTTGAAATTTACTAAAAAGAAATTCTTTACTACATCATATTTTAGTGTTAAAAATATTTAAATATCTTAGACTTTTTGTTTTATTTTTTAAAATTATCATTAAATACGATATCATTAAATTTACTCTTAGATTAATTTTGAATACCTTTATTAGAAAATATTTTTTTGAGGTCTTATAATTAATAAAAAATAGGCCTTATAATTAACGTTTGGTAGAATTAATTTTTGAAATTTACTAAAAGAAATTCTTTACTACATCATATTTTAGTGTTAAAAATATTTAAAAATATCTTAGACTTTTGTTTATTTTTAAAATTATCATTAAATACGATATCATTAAATTTACTTTCTTAGATTAATTTTGAATACCTTTATTAGAAAATATTTTTTTGAGGTCTTATAATTAATAAAAAATAGGCTTATAATTAACGTTTGAGTAGAATTAATTTTTGAAATTTCTAAAAAAGAAATTCTTTACTACATCATATTTTAGTGTTAAAAATATTTAAAAATATCTTAGACTTTTTTTTTTTTTAAAATTATCATTAAATACGACCATATCATTAAATTTACTCTTAGATTAATTTTGAATACCTTTATTAGAAAGAAAATATTTTTGAGGTCTTATAATTAATAAAAATAGGCTTATAATTAACGTTTTGGTAGAATTAATTTTTGAAATTTACTAAAAAAGAAATTCTTTACTACATCATATTTTAGTGTTAAAAATATTTAAAAATATCTTAGACTTTTTTTATTTTTAAAATTATCATTAAATACGATATCATTAAATTTACTCTTAGATTAATTTTGAATACCTTTATTAGAAAATTTTTTGAGGTCTTATAATTAATAAAAATAGGCTTATAATTAACGTTTGGTAGAATTAATTTTTTGAAATTTACTAAAAGAAATTCTTACTACATCATATTTTTAGTGTTAAAAATATTTAAAAATATCTTAGACTTTTGTTTATTTTTTAAAAATTATCATTAAATACGATATCATTAAATTTACTCTTAGATTAATTTTGAATACCTTTATTAGAAAATATTTTTGAGGTCTTATAATTAATAAAAATAGGCTTATAATTAACGTTTGGTAGAATTAATTTTTGAAATTTACTAAAAGAAATTCTTTACTACATCATATTTTAGTGTTAAAAATATTTAAAAATATCTTAGACTTTTGTTTATTTTTTTTAAAATTATCATTAAATACGATATTTTGAATCATTAAATTTTTGGTCTTATAATTAATAAAAATAGGCTTATAATTAACGTTTTAGATTAATTTTTGAATATTCCTTTATTAGTTAAAAATATTTAAAAAATACTTTTGTTTATTTTTAAAATTAGGTCTTATAATTAATAAAAATTTTTTAGGTCTTATAATTAATAAAAATGAGCATAATTAACGTTTGGTAGAATTAATTTTGAAATTTACTAAAGAAATTCTTTACTACATCATATTTTAGTGTTAAAAATATTTAAAAATATCTTAGACTTTTATTTATTTTTAAAATTATCATTAAATACGATATCATTAAATTTGATCTTAGATTAATTGTGAATACCTGTATTAGAAAATATATTTCTGAGGTCTTATAATAAATAAAAAATAGGCTTATAATAAAATTTATCTTCCTTTTCACTGAAAAATGTAATTCAATATAATATATTTAGTGGAGATTTGTTTATTTAATAGGATTATTTAATATTTTCAAACATATATAGAAAAAAATATTAATGCATTCCAGCATTGCATTGACAATCAGGCTGCGAGGTCGGTGATACATATTTTTCTTTATACAACATGCAAATGAAGGACAAAATAATGAAAGTTGTCCCAGAAGGCTATTCAAGAAAGCAACCTTCACCCATCGGTTGACAATTTATGAAATACATTAGAAATACAACAGCCATCAATGTGCAAAAAAAAGAAGAAGAAAAAACACCTTTATTTCATCTAGTCACATTTAAGTGGAACTTTTACAACATAGGTCTTAATAGTGGACCGTCATGTAATTTCAACAATTTAAATTAAAATTAAATATATTAGGTTGTAATGAAAGTTTTATATGCTTTTCCAAAGAGAATGTTTTGGAATGCTAACACCGTTTCCAATTCTAGGTATCAGTGAATCCTCAATAATAATGTTAAGTGCAAAACATTATGGCTTAGCCGTAATTCATGGTTTATCTGACAGTCTCAAAGATATCATCATCCTAAGAAGATTGTTATGAGTGTATGGTGGGGCATGAAAAGAATTGTTCATTATGAGATATTAGTTCATTGCCAGCAACTAAGACGCTTAAAGCTTCTTGACAAGAAAATGTCCTTCAGGGATAAACTGAAATAAAGTGATCCTTCAATATAGCGATACCACACCCCACACTGCAAGAGTGACTAAACATCTCTTAGAAGAATATAGCTGAAAAATTATGCTTATCCACCGTGTTCTCTCGATCTTGCTCCAACAGACAATCATCATTTTAGAAGCATACATAATCAATTCACAGGATTTGGATGATTTTAAGAGAAATGGTTTAAATGGAACTAGATCTCATTTCCAAATCTTAATCAAATGGATTTTATAAAAAGTCATCTGTCAATGAATTATTAATATTAAAACCCCACTAATGATTATAAAAATATTTCTATTAATAATAATCTTAATACCACAGTTAAGGTGTTAATGGGTTAAATTAATTTCTAAATCAGTGTACTATTTTATTGCTTAGGTATTTTTCACTGAAACATTTGATTAAACTAAATTGATAGCTGTTCTGGAGCATAAAAAATAATATTAAAAAGTATATAAATTGTAAAGATCCATGGATTTGAATTAAAAATTAGGGAAAATAAGGATTTCTAAGGCATCTGATTTTACGTACCATGTATATGGTACTAAATCCAAAAAGTCTTGGACCTGTTTATCCTCAGAAGTTCTTTCAATAAGCCTGTCGCCTTGGCCTGCTAAGACGACGTGTTCTAATCTCAGCAAGTCACCATCCTTAATCCAGTGTTCGATAAGTTCATCTAAATGATCTTCTGAAATAGAAAAAGGTCTACTTTAATTCTGTTTCGGTTTCATTCTAAAGTATTTTATTAAAAATATGAAAGCATACAAACAGCCTTGCAAACTCAAAAATAATCTTAAGGCATAGAATTTCTGACCTTGTATAATGAATAGACGTTTTTGGATTAAGCTAAAAAGAAACCTAAATATTTGAAATTAGCAATTGCTTACAATAACATTTTAAAATTATAAACAACAAGCTAGTTCTGGAATAAAATTAAATCCAAAAAGTCAGCATGAACATAAATAGAAGAAAATGTTTGGTAAATAAGCTTGATAGTTGAGATACTGTGAATTTCTTATTAAATGTAAAGTAATTTTGTGAGTGCTGATATTGTGAGATGATTTATTCTAAAATATTTTTAATGGAAAAAATAGTGTAATGGATATATATATATATATTATATAAAATATAATATATTATTTAAATTATAATTGTTTATTTATATCTATAGTAAACTGAAAAATAGAAGATAAAAAAATCAAACATAAATAGTTAAATATTAATTATAGTTTTAGCATAATTAAGGTTATTTATATCAAAATGGCATATTTAAGGTAAATTATTATTTAAAGTAATAATTTTACAATGTATTAATTATATTTATTATTATGTGCATTTATATTACTTTTTGCGCTACAAACATTTTTAATATATAAATTTATTGCAATCATATTTTCTATTAACGTTAGTTATTCTAGTGCATACTGCTTTTAAGGAAATACAATAAACTATATTGAATTTCAATAATTACATACGATTCTAGAAACCGTGGAAAATCTTTCTCGAAAAGTAAACTTAATAAGTTTCAAAGATCAATAATCAATTCCTCGCTTCGAAGTTAAATTGCGTCCTCCCTCTGTCAAATTTATTTGTTTTTATTTTGGATATATTTGAAAATAAGTGTTGAAAGATTGGATTATTAAAGCTAAGTAAACATTCTTGCAGCACTTGAAAAATGTAATCAAAGTTTAATTTTATCATTTTAGTTTATTACTTATTATATATTTATATTGCGTCAAAAATACAAATGTTGTGGAATAGATTTTCTTCTGTATATTTTTATTTTAAACTGTGAGATTAGATTAAATATACTGCAAATTACTGTAGGTTTCTTAAAATTAATAAAATTGAATTTATTCAGATTTCCGAACCAAAGAGTTTCATTATTAAATTAAATAATTATATTTGTAAAATGTTCATACGTTGTATTTATAACATAACTTAAAAATTTTTAAAGGAAATAAGAAATGCAAGAAAAATGTTTTTTTAATTTAAAAAAATACTTAATCTCTTAACTATATTTTTAATTTTTAAAAAGAATACTTAATCTCTTAACTATATTTTTAATTTTTAAAAGAATACTTAATCTCTTAACTCTTTTTTTTTTTAATTTAAAAAAAAATACTTAATTTCTTGATTAAATAAAAAGTTATATCGAATAAATTGAGAGGAAATAGAGCTACTGTAAATCTTTTGAAACGTTGCTTAATTCCATCAATATTTCTACCCAAAGACACTAAAATAAAATGAACATCAAAGTTTAATTTTATCATTTTAATTTATTACTTATTTATAAGTAATAAGTTAAAATGATAAAATTAAACTTTTGATATATTTTGATATTTTTATATTTATAATGCGAAGAAAATAGAAACGTTTAGATTTTCTTCCTCAATTTACATCAATATATTTTTCTTTATTTTAGCTTATGCGTTGTTCTAAATATACTGGAAATTTCTTAAAATTAATAAACTTGAATTTGGGTTGGATTCTCGAACCAAAGAGTTTCATTATTAAACTAAATAAACATATTCTTAAAATAATCGCGCGTTGCATTTACAATACAACTTTAAAAAAATTTTTAAAGGAATAAAAAATGCGCCAAATACAGTTTTTATTTAAAATAATTAATCTCTTAACTAAATATTAGCTATATCGAATAAGCTGAGAGATTAAATAGAGTTACTGTAATCTTTCAAAAGTTGCTTTAATTCCATCAATATTTCAAATCCAAAGGCACTAAAATATGATATAATCTTTTTGCAGTTCTTCAAAAATGTAAACAAAATTTAATTTTATCATAAATATAAAATATATCAAAATAAACTTTGATATATTTTGATATATTTATATTTATGTTGCGAGGAAAATAAAAACGTTTTGGAATAGATTTTCGTGTTCAGTATATATATTTTTTTATTTTAGTTTACGACATGAAATTAAATATACTGCACATTTTTAAAATTAATAAACTTGAATTTGGGTTGGATTCTCGAACCAAAGAGTTTCATTATTAAACTAAATAAACATATTCTTAAAATAATCGCGCGTTGCATTTACAATACAACTTTAAAAAAATTTTTAAAGGAATAAAAAATGCGCCAAATACAGTTTTTTTTTATTTAAAAAAATAATTAATCTCTTAACTAAATATTAGCTATATCGAATAAGCTGAGAGATTAAATAGAGTTACTGTAATCTTTCAAAAAGTTGCTTTAATTCCATCAATATTTCAACTCCAAAGGCACTAAAATATGATATAATCCTTTGCAGTTCTTCAAAAATGTAAACAAAATTTAATTTTATCATAAATATAAAATATATCAAAATAAACTTTTGATATATTTTGATATATTTTATATTTATGTTGCGAGGAAAATAAAAACGTTTTGGAATAGATTTTCGTGTTCAGTATATATATTTTTTTATTTTAGTTTATGACATGAGATTAAATATACTGCACATTTTTTAAAATTAATAAAATTGAATTTGGGTCAGATTTCCGAACCAAAGTGTTTCGTTAGTAATTTAAATAAATATATTTGTAAAACAATTACATGCTGTAGTTACAACACAACTTTAAAACATTTTTAAAGAAAATAAGAAATTGCACCAAAAACGTTTTTTTTTTTTCTTTCTAATTTTGAAAAAATACTTGATCTCCTAACTAAATAAGAACCTATATCGAATAAGCAGACAGATGAAATAGAGCTACTGCAACCTTTTGATACGTTGCTTTAATTACATCAATATTTCTACTCCAAAGGCAATAAAATTAAATATATTTTGAAACAATGCTTGCACTTGAAAAATGTAATCAAAGTTTAATTTTATCATTTTAATTTATTAATTATAAATTTTATATTTATATTGCGTGGAATATAAAAATGCTGTGGAATAGATTTTCTTCTTCAATGTATATTTTTATTTTAGTTTATGAGATGAGATTAAATATACTGCAAATTACTGTAGGTATCTTAAAATTAATAAAATTGAATTTAGGTTGGATTCCAAAACTAAGGAGTTTCATTATTAAATTAAATAAGTATATTTGTAAAATGTTCATACGTTGTACTTATAATATAACTAAAAAAAATGTAAAAATAATAAATACACCCAAAACGGTTATTTTATTTTTAAAAAATACGTGATCTCTTAACTAAATAAAAACCTATATCGAATAAGTTGAACGCTAAAATACAGCTACTGTAATTTTTGAAACCTCGCTTTAATTCCATCAATATTTCTACTTCAAAGGGAATAAAATAAGATATACTCCATTTCAGCACTTGAAAAAATATAATTAAAGTTTAATTTTATCATTTTTATTTAGTAATAAATTAAAATGATATAATTAAACGATATATTTCCATATTTTTTATATTTTTATTACGAGGAAAATTAAAAATGTCGTGGAATAGATTTTCTTCTTCAATATATATATTTTTATTTTAGTTTATGAGATGAGATTAAATATACTGCGAATTACTGTAGGTTCATTAAAATTAATAAGATTGAATTTGGGTCAGATTCTCGAACCAAGGAATTTCATTATTAAATTAAATAAATATATTTATAAAACGACCACACGCTGTATTTACAACACATCTTTAAAAATTTTTAAAGGAAATAAGAAATGCACCAAAAGAGTTTTTTTTTTTCATTTAAAAAAAAATTAAAAAATGCTAAAATTTTTAAAGTAAATTAAAAAAATAATTTTAATTAAATTTAAATTTTAAAATTAAAAAAAATACTTGATCTCTAACTAAATAATAATTATATCGATAATCGAGAGATGAAATAGAGCTACTGTAAACTTTCGAAACATTGCTTTAATTCCATCGATATTTCTACTCCTAAGGCACTAAAATAAAAAATATACTCCATACTGTGAATCTACAGAAAGTGTCTACACTCTGTTTTCTCTTAATTTAAGTGCATCAAATATGAATCCAGCACTTTAAAATATAATGCATCTAATTACTAAAGTTGAGTCTGTTAATTTAGTTGTATCGATCGTTCAAGAGGTCCTGTTGACCCTTTAACGCGTTGCCAAGCCCGTTGTTAGGGCTCTGACGTAATATCATTTGGCGTTTCTTTTGGATGCTTTAGGGAGAGTGCCCAATTGTGGCCGAAATTGTGTCGTGCATCATTTGTTTTATTTATATGTTTATGTAAACAACTTATAATAATCAATTCAGTTATGTACAGTAGAGTATTGAAAATTGATTTGTTATTTCAGATTTTATCTATATTAATAAATTACAATGATAAAATTAAACGATATATTTTCATATTTTTTATATTTTTATTGCGAGGATTAATTAAAATGTCGTGGAATAGATTTTCTTCTTCAGTATATATATTTTTTTATTTTAGTTTATGAGATGTGATTAAATATACTGCAAATTACTGTAGGTTTATTAAAATTAATAAGATTGAATTTGGGTCAGATTCTCGAACCCATCAAACATGCTTAGAAAAAAAAATTAAAAATATCGATATATAAATGTCTAACAAATCTTGCATCTCGCTGACTAAACACCATGCCATCTTTCCAACAGTATAATATTTATTTTCAATTGTCATCAGGCCAGGTTTTTAAGTATTCCTTAACCAGAAAATCATAATTTAGGGTAGTGATTCTTAAAGTAAAGGTCCCACCACCACAGTTGGAAAATTGCCCCTTTTTAACTTTTTTTTTTTTCACTTTAAAAGTTAAACTTTTGAACTTTTTGTTATCAATATATTGTTATACCTTTTTTAAAGTTGAAAATACTGCAGTACTTTTTATTCAATTTTGGGATTATTTATAATTATTTTTTAAAAATGGAATATTACATTTATATAATAAAATATGGACTTCATATGTACAGAGTTACATTATGTTAAGAATTATTAGTGGATATCGCGCAGTTAGTTATGATTCTATTTTTTACCCTTGCCGGTTTTCTACACATATACATCAGTATTTTGAATAACATAAGCAAAAAGTGCCAAACATACGTATGTATGGAACACATAGCTAGTATCCGCAGAAAATGTATGAACTAAATGTTATTTGGTAATTTCTATTTTTAGAAATAAAATTGTATTTTTCTCTGTGCTGGTTCGTTGCTACGCACTCTCTGCAGGGTAAGTTTCAGGATAAGGCTTTTCTATATAATTTTTCCCTGGACAATAAGAAAATATCTTTCTATTCATTATATATATTAATGTATATTCATTATTTTGTTACGATTAAATAAAAAGGAACTGGTTCATAAAACGTTAATAGCTGGAGCACAAAATATACTACATCATTTACCAGAAATGAAGAGTATTTTAACTGAATTTTTCATTATTTTCGATGGAAGGAGAAAATAACATAAAATTAAAAATGATTTTGTTTTTGTTTTTGAAAACATCTAAATTTAGTTCTGCTTAATAAATAAATATTATTTTCTTACTAGTATGATGAGGAGGTTCCTCTGAATTATCTTTATTTTCTTCGCTGTTTTCTAAACCTTCTGATGTAGGTTCGTTCCTTTCTTGATTATCTTCGTTTTTATCGGCGGCATCTTCTTGATCTTCCTCCTTTGATTCCTCTTCACCCTCCTCTTGTCTAGTATCGTCATTTTAATCTCGTCTTCTTTCTTTTCCTCGGTTTCATTTTCTTTGTTGCTTTCATTATTGAGATCAGGAGTTTTTTCTCCACTCTCATTTTCAATATTACCATCGGTATTTTCGTTTTTCTCGTCTTCCCCGTCTTCTGCAGCGGCTCCTCCCTTCTGCGGAAACAATTGGTTCTTCCGATTCAATATCTGGTTTACCTTCTTCTTCCTCGGTGTCTTTAATATCACTTGCTTCTTCTTTGTTTTCGTCTTCTTTTTCTCTTTTTCTTCTTTTCTCCTCCTTCTTCTTCTTCTTGTTCTCCTTCTTCTTTTGTATTTTCTTCAGCTATCGTTTCTTCAATTAATGCCTCGTCATTGACTTCATTATCTTATCTTCATTATCTTCATTGACTTCGGCATGTCCACTTCCAACTTCGGCCACTGTTTTCCTTCTGAATCCTGCATGGTATGTGTTTGGTGTCATTTATTTTATCCTCATCAAGGTTTTCATTAGTTTCACCTGGGGCATTTTCTTCTTCATTATCAGATTTTGCGTCTTCAGTAGCTTCCTCGTTAATGTCTGGTTCTTTGGAATCTTCTGTGTCCCTCAACAACAGTTGCATTTGATTCTTCAGGTTCAAGTGGAAAGTCTTCAGATGGTTCAGCGTCTTTTGGCGATTCTTCGTTATTTTCTTCATTAACCTCATCGGCATTTTCATCAGGTGTATCTTCCTGTGGTGTTTCTTCTTCATTCTCTTTCGTTTCAGTCTCATTTTCTGCAACTTTGTCAACTCCATCTTCCTCGTCGTCTTTAGTCTCTGAATCATTTTGATCTTCTTCATTAGTTTCATTAGTTTCTGTACTATCATTAACCACTTCTTGGCTTTCATCTAATTCCTGTTGTTCTTCGTCTTTTTATCATTTTCATCTTCTGCGTCATCGTTCTTCTCATCTTCTGCAGTTACAGTTTCTTCTGCATCTTGAGAAGCCTCAACTGGTTCTTCAGTTATCTTTTCAGTATCCACAATGTCTTCTTGAGGATCTCCCTCTTCTTTATCTGAATCTGCAGTGTCTTCATGCTCTTTTGTCGTTTCGTCTTCAGTGTTTTCTTCTTGAGTTGGAATGTCAGTCTCGTTGGCTGTGGTGGGGACTTCAGTCAAATCTGTGTCTTCTTCTACAGTTTGACCACTATCTTGATCTTCTGGAAGAAGCTTTTCCGCAGTTTCATCTTCAGCTAAGCTCTCTCTGGATTCTGCAGTTTTAACCTCATCATTAGTAATTTCAGATTCATTTGTTGTCACATCATTTTCTTCGTGGTTTGGTAGTTGTTCTTCATTATTGCGATCTGATGTATCTATTTCATTGTCAGTTGCTGCGTGTACAATTGCTTCACTGCTTTCATTTATAACAGGAGTATCTTTAGAGGCTTTTCTCGCATTCTTAGTTATTGATGTTTTCCTTCTTCTTCTAAAATTGTCATTTTAGAAAATTCTTCTTTGCTGGAATTAGAATACATACTATCTGAACTCGTATTTGGTGATATTTTAGAGGAGTTTCCATTTTGTTTCATAGGTGAGTTTGTAGATAAAAGTCGGCAGTTCTTCCTTTCTAAAATAAAAATAAAAAAAAACTTTAAATAATATTATATAATCCAGAAGCAATAACTGAAATTCTATAAAATTTAGTGAATGAGTTATTATTAAAGTATCAAGCTTCCACTGAACATTTATATCAATATAAGGATTACTATATTGGTATAAATAATATAATGATTATTATAATATAATGACCAATATAATGATTTTTTATAAGGATTAGTTATAATATTTGACAAAAACTAATTTCTATTAGACTAAAATTACAAATATTATTTAACAGCATGTATGTTTAATACAAAATATATATTTGAAGAGAATTTGATTTTAAAAAATGAAAGTCCTCTAAGTTTATATAATTAACTGAAAATCTGAAAACTTGCTAGTTCAAATATTTTTTATTCATTTGCCATAATAACTAAGAAGTATTTCTAATACCCTTCCTCAAAAAAATCTTTAATTTGAAAACATAAACAGAGAATGTGATAAACTTCTAGCATTAAAAAGCTTATAAAACGTGATGTTTTGATAAAAGAATAAAATTAATAACTAAATGTTTATATATGAAAATAAATCTAATATTAAGCTGAAGAAAATTTATATTAAGGTTATGTTTATGGTTAGGTTGTTGGTTTCTCTTGCAAAAAGGTCATTCAATAATGTGTATAACATTGGCTGAAAACATATTTTCGTAAGCATTTAATGTATTTGCATAATTTATAATTTTAAATATTCTGTTGCTATAAAAAGGGGTGAAATTCCATGACTATTAAATCATTTTAACATTCTATCACTGAAATAATTTTTTAAAATGTTACTATTTTTTTACATAAAATGTTATTTTTTTTAAATTTCTAACTGTAAAAACATAAATAATTCAAAATTTTTATGTTTGATATAAAATAAAACATTTCATTTAAAAACACTTTTATATATAAAATACTCTAAATTTCACTGTCCAAAATAATTTATAAAATAATTTTGATACGTACAAAAATACTTAGTTTTTCATTATAATTTAATTACAAGCCATCAATTTAAAATATTTAAAATAATGTTCATAAAAATACTTAAATTTAACAATCAAGCACATTGGTAACTATTATAATAAACAGAATAAAATGCTTTATACAAGGCCTGTTTCCATACATACAAATATATATGTTTAATTATATTGTGTAATATATATTTGAGATATCTGTAATATAAAATTGTAGTCTTATCAATTTCAATGAAATGTATTTGAAAGTTTCATAATAATTGGAATGCTTCAAAAAAAAAAAACAACACCACTTAGAAGATGTCAACAACTATATGAATTGATACATACAAGTCCATAAAAATATGATAGTAAAAGGAACAAAAAAACAAAATAAAATACTTTATGCAAACCCTATTTACAAATATACAAATATATACTATATTTAATAATATTGTGTAATATATATCTGATATCGCTGTAATATAAAATTCTGGCCTTATCAATCTCTATGAAATGTATTTGAGAGTTTCATAATAATTGGTTATCGATAAACACAATTTAGAAGATGTTAACAACTACTTGAATTGATACATACAAGTCCATAAATATGATGGCTGCAAAGGAACCTTTATTTCTCTCTATTTATATGAGATTATGGCAGTCCATTTTCTCATCTCCTACTGGCAGCGTTGATAATATTGACAAATGTGGCTCTTGAGGGTTCTGTTGCGGCAATCTTCCAATGTAATTCGGCCTCCTTGCTCAAAGAAGAACCAGGTGATATCTCAAGGGAAGTTAGAATGATTGCTCCGAGTCACGCCGGTAATGTGAGTTACCGAATGGTGCAAGAAAATCCCAAGTTCCACTTCGATCTTCTCAGATATCATTTAAAAGCTCTTTAGAGTCATGGTTCAATTCAATTTATTTAAAAAGTGATTCAGTAGTACATCAAGAAAATGTTCTCTAAAGACTCTAAGACGTCAAATTATTTTAAAATGAACCAATAGCTCCTAAAATCAGAATTAACACACTTAGGTCACTACGTCTCTATTCGTGGAGGAGTAATAATACATAGAATTTCATTCCATTCTTCTGAATGATGAAGATTATTGTAGAATACTATTGAATATGGCGTTAACTAAAGAGTGATTTATCCAGATGACTTTAAGCTCTTTAGAAGTGATGGTTTAACCTAATTTAGTGATGGTACATCAATAAATGTTTTACTCTAAGACGTCAAATTATTTTAACCAATAGCTCCTAAAATGATTCAATAGTACATCATGGAAAATGTTCTGAATGATAAAGATTATTAAAAACTCTAGATGCGTTCAAATTATTTTTAAATGGAACTAATTTATTTAAAAATTGATTCCTAAAATCAGAATTAAAAAACTTAGTTCACTACGTCTCTATTCGTGGAGAGTAATAATACAGAGAATTTCATTCCATTTTTTTCTGAATGATGAAGATTATTAGAAAATACTATTGAATATGGCATTAAATAAAGAGTGATTTATCCAAAGGACTTTGTAAGATTGTTAGTTGGGAATGACATCCCAAAATGAGCTTATGAGGTTTTGAAAGAATAAATTATTTCGAATATTTTATAAACTATCTACGGTTTATTTTTGATACTTACAGCTAATTATAATAAATCTTTTGGAAGTCATCATTATTATTCGTGAAATATATACATCATACACTAAAAACCATTAGATTCTTCTCTTAATAAATTAACAAATGCATACCTTTTGTTGCTTATAGTAAATTAAAAATTAAAATAACAATTCAATTTTCAAATGAAACATTATTTTCTGGTTTAAATTAATATTATTGGTAAATTTTATTTTTAATTAAAAGGGAAATAAACTAAACAGCCTTTTTTTTAAATAGAAATCAAAACAATAATTTAGAATTATTGTATAAATCTTATGATTAATAATACATAATTTATGCGAAGATACTAATTTTAAATTTACTTATATATTGTTTTTAAATTATAGTGATTTAGCTTATTGTAGGTCTAACGTGTTTTAAAACGTGTCAGGACATGCCACCCTATAACTTAACTTCATTAATTTTAAACATAGCCAAAATCATCATTGAAAGAAATTAATAAAAATATTTTCTTATACAGTTTTTCTTGTATTGTCAATGCAAGCGAGTCATAATGCAACAATGATGAATTAATTAAGAAAATATTGATAATTTAATAAATTATTGATACATTTAAATTACAAGTATGAATATTTAAGAATTGTTCTTATTCCAATACAAATAATGTTAAATTGAGGAGATCATTAGCTCGTACCTAAGAAATGAGCCAAACAAATAAGATTACCTAAAATATAAGTATATTTTTTTATTTTGTTCTATAAACCATGTGTTTCAAAAAATTAAACCGGTTTTTGAAAAAGAATATTGTTTGCAATAGAGGCATTATAAAATGGAGAAAGGAGTTTTTTTAAGTTTATTTATTATAATTGTTATTTGCTGGAACCATGTATTTATCTCTTTTTTATTCGAAACTAATTTCCCTCCCTTTTTTGTTTTTGTTTGTATTTTTACTCCGCATTTTTTTTTTTTTTTTTTTTGTTTTCTATTTTCCCTCCACATTTTTCTGTTATCTTTCTGTTTGCTATTAAAAAAAAAAAAAAAAAAAAATAAATAAATATAGATACTCGACTCAGATATTGTGGTAAGTTATTTCATTTAAACTGCCTGCGATTAAAATAATAAAAAATTGTGACATCGTAGAATTAAGTTAACCAAATCATTTCACTGTTATTAAGTCAAGCTAAATAGAAAATTTTTGATTAATATTATAATCAAACTTTAGCAAAAGCAAGACAATTTTTTAAAATGTACAGCACATAATTACTACAGAATGGGTCTAAATAGCTTAAACCGTTTGTCTTATGCAAACAATTATAAAGTTATACTAAATCAAAATCTAAAAAAAAAAAAAAAAAAAAAAATGAAAAATATGGTTGCCAAGAATCAAATGATAAAAATATTTAGTAATTTAATAAATAAATAATTATCACCCCTCATAAAGGTAATAAAATGCCTTTTGTAGATACATTTTGCTCTAAAATGAGCATAAAATAAATGTTTGGAAACCAAAAAAACAGCATTAAAACTTCAATTATTCAAATTCAAAATTCAGTTATTCAAATTCAACATTAAGTAAACAACATTAAAAATTCATTTGTAGCGTCCTAAATCTTACATAAAATTTTGAATTTATTGCCAATCTAGAATCTATTTTCATTTCTAAATGAAATGTTACATACCAATTTAAATATTACATTAAGAAAGACTGATTACATTATTTGAATTAAAAATTTAGATTACACACACACACACACACACAAAAGAATTTTTGTGAAGAAAAGATAAATAAAGAATTCAATTAAAAGCAAAAATAAAGTTAATTTAACATTTGAAGTCGTTCCATCGATAGGGATACAAAAAAGTCTGTCAGTGCTTGAAAAATGCCAAAACATCCAATGATATTTCTCAAGGGAAACTAAATGATTCATTAAATTGAACTTTTCACTGCATAAGGTGAAAAAAAATTCTGAATGTTCTTAAATTATTAAGCCTAACCAAATTAAATAAAAACAAAATGAATTCTCCTGTAAAATGACGATACTTTGAAGAAAGCATTCCATTACTCTTGAAATAGCTTTTAATAGGATTTTCTAAAAGTGATACATTTTTATTTCCGTCATACTAATGAGAAAAGAAAAGAAATGTACTCCCTGTACCTCAAGGCTTTAAAATAAACAGAATTGAGCATATTTCTGTAGGGAAAATATTACTAATTAGGTTAGAGATGCAAAGTTTAGTCAGCAGGGTTATTTAAATAGTTTATTATTGAACAGGTTTATTTGAAATAGCATTAAAAATTTGTTCCGATTTTCTGCTTGAAACCGAACTCGACAGTATTCTTTTATTGAACTTCTTTAACTGGATTTTCCCTTGTCGTCAAGGATTTCTTTCAGAATCAGACTGGGATCAACGTAAATGCGTATTAAAATTAAATATAGTTAGAGGATGTGAAGATTTAAACATTTTTACTGAATAAAATGTAACGAAAAAATTATAAAATCAGTGGAGCAAACTTACGAAAATAATTTAATTTAAGGTTAAGCTTCTTACTGAATAAATCCTGTATTTTATCTTCTGTGGGCATTCTAATAATTTGCTATAAATTTTTCCAAATGCTTCTATTTTTAATACATAACTCAAGTCTTCAAACTAAACAAATATCAGATATTCACAGTTATATTTATTCGTAAATTTTTATTAAACTGCGATAGCCTTCTTAAAAATGTATATTATCTAGAATCTTGCTGTTGTTGAAACACAGAAAATGGATTTAAAACATTTAAAAAATAAATTACGATTGCATTTCTCACTATTTTCTACTGTTGAGTTAAATCATCTTTCTCCCCGTTCGAAAATTCAAAATATTTTATCACTTTAAAGTGTCGTTGTTATTAAACTGTTCAGTGTACTAATGTCATTTAACTAATTTATATATTAAAAAAGTAAAATGTGTTTTAATTCTCTGTTTTTAAATAATTTAGTCTAGCTGATTAACAATTTATTCAAAGGATTTATCAAGTTTTTAAACTTAAGATACTTTGGCATGATCAAATATCGTTGATATAAAAAAGTATTGCTGATATATGATCGATATATGATGCACAAAACATTCACTGCATGTCAGAATTAAGTATATTATTATTGAAATAGCATTTTATGTAAATGTAGTAAACATTATATTGTGTTCATCATTATCACAAAAAATGACAGCCAAAATTCAAGATGTTCACACAAAAACTGGGCAATTTACGTATGTATTAGGTTGTTCCAAATGCTTTGAAATTTTTCATGTTATCTGATGTTCTATAAAGGTATCAGTATTAAGTTAAATAAGAGTGTCATATATGCTTTTATTTCTTATTCCGTGCTCTGGCTCAATGCATACTAATTTTAGAATTTTTAAGAATATCTTAAACAAATTGAGACATGGTATCCCACAATATATATATCCTTTTTCTGTATGAATATAAGCTTGGACATTCTGCTACCTAAGCAACACAAAATTATAGTTGCATTTGGGAATGATACAAGTAATGTATCCATAGTTAAACGATGGTTTGAGAAGTTTATAGCAGAATATATGACCTAAGAAAATTATCCCAATGGAAGACCTGAATCATTCCTCTATAATGAAGGCAAAAACTGAAACTAACTCTACAATAATTGTTAGAGAGTCTGTTGTTAATCTCGTAGTAGGTATAGAAAAAGTTTCGAGATATCTTGAAGCATTTAAAAATGTGTAAAAATTTGACAAGTGGGTTCCATACGAGTTGACAGAAAAGTAGAAATTGAAACGTTTATTACTTCTGATGAAAAGTGAATACTATATGTTGATTAGTAACACTCAGTAATACAGTGGCTAGATGCAGATTAAAAGTTTAAAAACGAACACAAACCAAGCTTACAAACAAAGAAACCAATGGTGAAGGTTTGTTGAAATCAAAGGGGATTTATTCGTTACAGCTTCCCTAGAAAAGATCAAACAATTAATGCAGAGTATTACTGTCAACAATTTGATGATGTGCATCAGGAATGTTCTTTCCATGTTTCTCCTCCATTATAACGCAAGATCTCATGTTTCACCAGTCACACTCAAAAAACTGAACGTGTTGAAATTTAAAGTTCTTCTTCATCCACCATGTTCACCAGATTTGTTATCAACTGATTACCAATTCTTTAAACGCTTGTTATAGTTTTTTAATAATAAATGCTTTGTCTATCAGGAAGCTGTCAAAACTGTCTTTACTAAATTTATTGGCTATAAGGTGACTATGACTTCAAAGGTGTTCTTTAAAACTGGTATAAATATGCTTTGCAATTCATGGCACAAGTGCATTGATGTAGATGGAACATATTTTTATTATATACGTTACAAACGATTTTTGTTTGTGACCTTTTTAAAATTGTATGCAGAAGTTTATTTCACATCGAACAATTCAGTAAAAAGTGCAAAACACCATATGCCTCATTGTATGAAGTTATTATATTTTACAATTTGACATAGCGTTCAATACTCCTTCAGAAAAGGACTTTCAGAAATATTTTTAAATTTTTTCTGGGTCGCTGAATTTTTTTTTCGAAATAAAATAAAAGTTTAGATAATTGTCTATTGATTCATCTTTGAAATATTTAAGAAAATCTTTGAACAATATTTTAACTCAATTTATTTTTACTGAAACATCGTAATTTATTTATACTTAAAAAAATATTGTACACCATCTTTGGAACAGTTGGGACACTACATTAATATTTCATCATATGTTGTTTAAAAACATTAAAAGCACAACTCTTTCACATTTTGAAGTATAAGAAATGATATCAGCTTCAGAGAAAATGAATAAAATGAAATACATTCCCTTAACAAAAGAAAAACTTTTTAAAATATTTCTGCTGTAAGGAAAAACTCCATCGAGAATTTTCGATTTCATTTATCAGCATAATCATATCAAATGTAGATAACGATAATGGTCATAATATGCAAAATGACTGATTTAATTATTAAATATTCAGTTTTACAAAAAATGAAAACTCAATTTATTGCGTGTTATCCAAAGTTTATATGCGTTTTAAATAGAATGGTACAAAAGATGAAAAATATATCTAAAATAATACTTTCAAAGAAATCCGTTAGTTTCCTATATATGTAGCAATTATTTTCATCCTGATTTAGCCATAGATGCTTATGAATTATAGAAGCTTTTTATCACACTTTTCTTTTATGAATTTTATAAAGGATATTTAAAAAATAAAGATAACTTATTGCAGCATATTGTTACTGTATGTGCTGAAAAAATTTATCATTGTAGGCAAAATTTATTTTTAGTACATAACAGTTCCTTTTGATTAATATTCGATAAAGAATTATAATGGAACTACTGTAAAAATTTTTACAAATTTATTTAATAAAAGACACTATAAAACAAAATTAAACATGTCAATGTATATATATTCTTTTTGAAAAAAAGCACTAAAAAGAAATAGGAGTGCATTGAAAATTCGCATGTAGATTTCAACTAAAAATATTAGTTTATAACTAAAGAATATGAAAGATTTTATTGTTGTCAGTTTGGGAATTTGTTAATGATTTTTTGTTTGTGTGTGTGGTTTTTTCAACAATGGTTTTAGCTTTTTGTGTTTTTCAACAATGTGGTAATTTCAACAACTCCTATTTACAAAATATACTACAGTTACAATCATCGTATTGAATATAATTTCTGGCTAATAAACAATCTGTTATTATCATTACATACTGAATTAAGAAGATAATATTCTGAGTACGATAGTTTGAATTAAAACAGTATTGCTAAAAAACAAAACAAAAATTGTATTATAAGCATGTGTTGTTCACTTTATAAAATTCGTAATTGAAACTTTCGAGTAATTTTCTAAATCTATATATGAAGTTAATCTTGTGAATAAATCATTGCAAATGTAGCCCAGGGTGATCACAAAAACCTTTCTCGATATATGAGCCCTTAGATATCATACGATGCACAAAAACTGAATGAAATTTTGGTTTAAGGTATTTTGAGATACACTCTCAAAACTCATAGGAAAAACAACAGTTAAACTCTAACCGTTACAATGACCCGATTTTATAAACACCATGCTTACACACAATATTCCATAAAATTATATGACACATAACTTGCAAATCTTAGCAAATGTTTTATGGGTATATTTTGATAATTAAAAAATTAAATTTTATACAGGGCTAAAGTAAATTTACCTGATCTAGTATTTTAGGATCAGTTCCAGCCTGTTTCAATAATTTGCATAACTCTTGATTGCCTTTTTGACCAGCAATGTGTAATACTGTCTTTCCCGTCTACAAAAAGAAATTTAATAGTTTATTAAATGAGTTTAATCACATTTATGTAGACTTTAAGTGTAACAATTCAATGCATGAACTTCTAAAACCTAAAATAATGTTACGTTTACTCTCATTATAGAATAATTAATTATAATTTTAAAACATATTTTAGTATGTATTAAATTGAAAGAACACGTAAAAACTATTTCTTTTATATGATAATGTTCACTAACATAGTACATTTTAAATTGTATATTATTAAACGATTCATTATTACTATGTGACTTAAGTATTGACAAAAAAAAATTATAGCTGACAAATAACATAAAGACAAAATTATACAATATTCCATACATATAAATTCAAAAAAAAAAATTCCAGGAATATATCTTAAATTAATATTGATAGGCATAATTCAGTTAAAAATGTTTCTTTTGTAATTACAAAGCAAATATCACACCAGTTGATCTGAAAGGTGTATATTAAATGTGTTTACTACATTTTTTTAATTTATAAATTAATAACATTTAAATAATTATATACCATTTAGTATAAATGATGTGATATACTTATATGTATATATATACTTATATATGTATAAACACATATAAATATGCTGGTCAGTACGCACAATAGTAATAATAGCATCAATTTCACATCTCAACCGTAAATCACTACTTACAAAAGTATATAAAATTTAATAAAATTATTATTTTATAAATTTTTCTTAATTAAAATTTAATTTAAATAAAAAATTTCTTAAAAATTTTAAATTTTAATTTTATAAAGTGTTCATCTTACAGATAATCATACGACTTTTAAAGCAGTCCTCTTCGTAAAGCCTTTTTAATTCCATTTCTCTATTATGTCTCTTCTTCCATGAATCATGTCTCTGTATTTATACCTATTTAATTATATCTCCTCTTGTCCATTTTTAAATACAACTCATTCATTTTATATTCGCAGTAATTTAGCAAAGCAGAAAAATTACTAAAGCAAATAACTATGCAAAACAATGGGCAAATGTGGGGTAGTTAATAGTTAATGGCAAGTTACGAATAAAAGATATAAACCCTTCAGGGGACACAAATTCTTCATATTTATCATACACGATTTCGAGTAAAAAGGAATACCCCATTCGTCTCACATAAATTTTTAATTACATATTCCAGGATTTCCTTAATTTAGAAATGTTTCGTATACAGTTTAATGTTACAATATTTTTAAAGTAACTTTATGACAGTAGGAGATGTTATCTGCATTAAAACATTAACTTTGTTATTATTATTATTATTATTATTATTTTGATATTTTAGACAATAGCTCCTAAAAGGACTTTTTTTTTCTCTCAGAATAGATTTTTTAATAAAATTTTAAATTTGCATATAATTGTGTCACTGTTCTTGAAGAACTAAACAAAAATCTATTTCATTTTTGGTGGTACAAAAGATGATAACAAACACATATTTTTTTTTTAAAAATAAATCTACCACATATTTCCAGACCTCTAATATCTCACTAGAATTTATTGTGATATAAAAGTTTAAAAAAAAAAAACCAAAATAAAAAAACAGCAAATCGTTGGAAAAACAAAAAATATATCGTTGAAAAAATAAACTTATACAATGTATTAAAGTATAAAAATACAATGTATTAAAAGTATAAAGTTATGCAAAGTATTTATATTAATGGAATTTAATGCAAAGTATTACAAGAGTATTTTGACAAGCAATTAAAATTTTCATATAATACGCCTATTTTCTGAAAGTTGTTTTCAATTCATACATTAAATATTTAAAAAAATTCATCACCATATTCTTGCTATAAAAATTCTGTTTTATACTGTGACAGATTTTAAGGAAAAACGATTCGTATGTAACAGTTATATAGTTTTATAATAGGAGCTCAAGAATTAATACAATGCATCTTCGATTAATTAAAATTAAATAATTGTAACTGATTAAGTCCTTACTTAGTTAAACTCAAAGTTTTAGTTTAAAAATTAAAACCATATAGTTTTAGAATTAATCACATATAGCATAATATACTAGATTGTTTATTTTATTGTATGTTAATGATTATACACTTTAATCAAACAACTTAAAAAAAAATTCATACTTACTGATTGAATGTATTTATAAAACATGCAATAATTAATACAAAAAAAATTATTTTTAATGCAGAAAGAGTAATCTTGAAATAAAAATATGTGTTCTTATCCTAAATCAAATACTGATTTCTCATTATCTAACTATTTTTCATTTCTAAACATAGAAATACTACAATAATAAATAGCTAAAGCTAATTAGATACTCACAGCATCTTTGGAATTCAAGATATTCGGATGGTTTTTAATAAAATATTCCAATACTTGTGTTGAATCTTTGGTGGCAGCGATATGCACCGGTAACGAGCCCATATCATCCCTCGCTTTCAGAAGTTTCTCGTTACCGGATACAAGTTCTCGAACTTTGTCCAAGTCGTTTTTCCTTACAGCATCGTGGAAAGACTGTATCGTGTTCTAATGAGAAAAAAATAGCAATAAAAAAGCAAAGGCGTTATTCATGATCAAATTAATATTCGTTGTGCGAGATCCAGTTTTATTCAGATTCTACAAATGTAATTGCAATTATCTAAGTATATTTAATAAAAAAATCTGAAATCTTTCCTTAATTTATTTATTTTTTTTTTATCTTAAAAATATGTTTCAAACTGTTTGCACTTGATTTTGAAATATTTCAATTTAAATACAAGTAGTAACTTCTTTTTAAAATTCAATTCTTACTTTTAGATAACATGAATATTTTTATAATGTGTGTATTAAATATAATAATACAATCATAAATTTTTTTTGCATTATTATTAGTAGTAGTCATAGTATATATTCTATGACAATACACATAATTATATAATATTTGTATATTTTATATATAAATATTATTTAAATTAAAATATTTAGATTACACAAATATTTTTACAACTGTTTTCATTTCATGTTTCCATAAATTCAATTTATTTAGTGAGTGATAAAAATGTAATGTGTGTAATTTTACACTATCACACATTATATTTTTCTTATTTCAAACAAACAAATCGTAAAAATAACAAATATATTTTCTGAAAGACAATATATAATAATATTATAATATTATTTATATATGATAATATATGAATGTTTTCATAATATTATTATATATGAAAATATATGAACATATTTATAATATTTGTTTAAATATAATAATACAATCATGTAAAAATATTTGTATTCTTATTATTAGTAGTAGTATTATATAACAATACACATAATTACATAATATTTGTATAATTTATGCACAAATATTATTTTAATTAAAATATTTAGATAATACAAATATTTTTTACAACTGTTTTCAATTCATGTTTCAATTAATTTAATGAGTAACAGTGTAATTTTATCCTATCACGCACTATGTTTTTTTCTTATTTCCAATTGTAAAATAACAAATATAGTTTCAGAAATGTAACTTTATTTTATTTTTTAACAATTCCTATATGTTCAAATGATTTAAAAAAATATTTTACTGAGATTATTTTTTTTTTATTTTACTAGCTTTTTACCTTTTTTATTAATTTTTTTCTTTATTTTACTAACATTTATTCATTTTTTCTGCATTTTAAGATTTTCCCCCTTTCCTTTTTTTTTTGTATTGTTTTGTTAAAAAAAAAAACATTAAAATACATTTAAAATATCTCTTTCATGAAAAATAAGCTATGTTACATTAATTCATCATTAATTTGTTACTTATTTTATTCTTTATTTCTTTATCTAAAAACATTTTTACTTTAAAGAAAATCACATTTAAACAATTTGACCCAGACTTTTGTTTTGATACTTTAAGATTTTGACGAGTGAAAGTTATCCTTTCATTTGCTTATTTAAATAAACTAATATGTAATTTGTTGATTTTTAATCTATTGCGATATGCATAAATTAAAAACATTTTCTTCAAACAAAACAAATATGAAAATCCTAGAAAAATATCAACAAATGGTTCAAGATTCATTTCCTTAATATATATTTACATAAAAAATATTTGGTCATTATTATACATACTAAGTATGTAGGAAGCTCTTTGAGAAAGTTTTTCACGTCATCGTGCCAGGAAGTTTTGCCCAATAAATGTTTGCCGTGGCCTTCTAGCACTAAATCTTGTAAAAGATCAACGTCTCCACGTTGTAAAGCAGTTGTCATCCTTTCTAACACTGAAAAATACGATCGATATTAATTAGAAACAAAAATCTTAATTAGAAGACTAAATAATTTAGGAAGTATAACTGCATATCATTTATTTATGAGACTGAATATTTGAAATTTAAATACCCTCGAATGAATATTATGGGTATTAATACGTTTTCTCAACAAAGTAAAAATATACTATGAATATGGATTACGAGAACATTAAGTTCTGAGTGCAAGATATTACTCAAATAACAGCCTGCAATACAGTACAACGGAGATCAAGATCTATACCTTAAACACAAGCATTTCTAAATTTACCAACACCAAATCCTTCCTTTGCAATTTCACTGAACTATCTTTGCTTTTGAGAAAATGATATGTTACCTTACATAACTGCATGCTAAGCAACAGCATTTACTTGGAAATGGGTAACGCAACTTAAAAAATTGGAATAAGTTATCCGATTTAAGAGCCAGTATTTTGCCAGTTTGGCAGACTTATCATTTCTTTCAATGTCAACGTATACTTGGTATTCACTTCAAAATATTTACCTGCTTAATTACCAATTTTATATTTCTTAGAAGAAAGTGTATATTTTAATATGCTTTGAACCTTCACATTGAATCATGTCAAAAGTAACTTTAGAATCAGGTAATGAAATATTTGTTCTTGTTGAAATTAAAAAAAAGAAAACAAAGATAGATCAATATTTGAAGTTTCTTGAATTACAGCAAACTCGCGTGTGCATTTAGACAAAATGATGTCTGTGCAATATTCGTATTGTGATACTTTCATATTTGGGAAACCAAGTGTATATAAGACATCCTACTTAAGAGTGTTTTATATGAGAATTTGTTCGTTTTACAATTAACATGATTTTCCGTAGGACAGATTCAGTCTTCTTATTTCCTACGTTACTTACGGTAGTTGGCAATTCATTTTTTATGCAAGGATACAGGAAATTCGTATTTAGAGTTAGTTCAGTGAAATTTTCGAAGAAATTATTTGGTGTTAGTAAAAGGGATAAATGCTTGCGTTCAAGGTGTGGATCTTACCTGATTTCTGTTGTACTGTATTGTAAAATATTATTTACTTTAAATGCTAGAGCCTTCGAAGAAATAAATCCAGTTGACTTAGTTTTACTTGATTGAAATTGTCGTTTTTCTAAAGTATTATATCAATCTAACCAATTCTATCAACTGTCGATTTCTAAAGTATTGTATCAATCTAACCAATTGCATCAATTGTCGTTTTCTAAAGTATTGCATCAATCTAACCAATTACATCAATTGTCTTTTCTAAAGTATTGTATTAAAGTATAGTATATCAGTGTTGCATAAACTGAATGCAGCTCTTTACATTAAAAAATACTTACTTATTTTTTTAAAAGATTTTTAGATTTTGATGAAAATTTAAAACGAGTAACATGATCCATCTTTGGTTTTAGAAAAAAAGTACACATTTAAACAGTAAAAAAATTATTTAATGAGTTTTATTTTATTGTAGACAAGATGATTAGAATCTTTATGAATAACGGGCTAACCTAAATACATATATATTTATCTTTTCCTTATTTTTTACAATATTTATTGCCAAAAGCTTATTCCCTTTTCAAAATGCACCAAACAAAGTAGATGTGGTTGTTGCTAAGTAATATTAGAATATACAAGTACATTTGGATGAACAAGCATTTGTGAATAAACGTTTTAGGTATAATAACAAAAAAAATCGATACAAAAAGCCACTTGACTCATTACTTTCACTACAATTTACCACAACAATTGAACAAAATACTAAAACTATTAAATAATGTAATATCACTCACAAAGTTTTTATATTATATATATATGCATGTGCCTGGGAATTTAATAATTTTCCAAACTTTCTTTTTCTGTTATTCTCTTCGCGTTGCTTTTTTACAATATTGTTGTGTATTATTTTGTTATAATTTTTTATTTTAATTTTTGTATTCTTGCCTCGCAATTGAAAATACAAAAATATATCGTCTTTCCTAGCCGTTATTTTCCGTTCGTACCTTTTGTAAATCTATTGTAACCTGAGACGTGTTCCACATCAGAACGAAATTTATAAACTGAATCTTGTCAATAAAACTTCGTAGAACATAAAATAATAAACTCAGCGGCGTCAGAAAAAAAATTGCTTTCGAAGAGAAGCATCTTTGACGTATTTCATCCATTACATGAAAGATAAATCTGCTGTATCCTCAGGGGATTTAAGTTCTCAGAAGTCTGAATGTCCCAACAACAAAAGAAATAACCCAGACGGGAGTGTTTTAAAGTCTCAGCTGAAATATCCATGTCAAGAGTGGAACTGTAGAAGACTTTTTCCAACAAATTTCACTTAAACGGTAAAATCCTACGAACAGAAAGCGGATTAAATTCTCAGGACTTCAGTTAGATTTTGAGATCGAAGAGCATGAAATAGTTATAAATTTGTATTTTTACCCTTATTTTAAAACTCAGTGCTTCATCTTGTAGTTCCAAATGCTTTTAAAAATAATTCATAAAATTTTTTAAGTCACTTGGAATTTAAAATTTTCTTATACTTTTAGCATATATTTAATAGTAAAAATTATAAATGTCCTATAAAATTCGTTTGATTTATTTAAAGTATTTTAATAACCATATTTTATAAAATTTGACTTTTTTTGCATTTATATTCAATACATTTTTTATTGTGAATTAAAATTAAACTATGCACATTGCAAATCTATGCTTTATGTAAGATTCTCACCAGATAAATGTTATTACATATACCAATACATATATACATATACAAAATTTTCTCCTAAAATAATATAATGGCTGATAAATTGAAGGCAAATAATGATCACTGAGGTGGATTTCGTTTAACCATAAGCTTAGAGGAAACATGATATTCTAAATATCTCAAGGGAAAATGACAAGTTTACTTAACTTGAAAATACGTAGTATTTTAGAACACAACAATAAAGGTATTTATGTTTAGAATTCTGTTTTTCCTTAAGTATAGAATTTTGCCTAAGGTTTATTTGCATTTGCCGATAGTCTTAAGAAGATTGAATTCTGGGAATTGTTTTATTGATTTTTCACTTATATTTCAATATATATTATTTTAGTTTGAAGTATTTTAATAGCCATATTTTATAAAATTTATTTTTTTTTTTGTATTTATATACAATACTTTTTATTATGAAATAATATTAATATATACACATTTCAAATCTACGCTTTATGTTATATTATCCACTGTGAAATGTTATTTATATACATATACCAATATTAACTCCTCCGAATTTTCTCTGAGTAGAATACAATGTTTAAATCTATAAACTATCACGCAGATTTATTTTTAAAATAAAGAAAATAATATTCGATTTGACATTATCTGAAAAAAATGAAATGTATATAAATATTTCTTCATTAAATACAATTTTAAAATGTTTATGTTATTTCAACTTTGAGATGACTGAACTAACTGAGCCAATGATGCAATTAAGGATGTTCCGTAAATTATTTGTCATTAACGTGAGACATACATCTCTCATTATATGTCGTTTTTATTTCGGTATATAAAAACATTTGTAGACTATATATTGCTATTATATTATTATGCTATAAAGCGCATTTACTACCATTGTTCCCACTCATTTTTATGGTTGGAAAAATGTATTTTTCTTTGAAAGTCATAAAAGTTTAATGTATCAAATCAAACTATCACGAATATTATTTTTGTGGCGTCCTAGCTCCACACCATGGCATGGCCATAGACCAGCTGTGAAAATTTCAACATAAAGCTCGGCGATTAACAGATTTTCTGCCTGTAAGTAGTTAACTTTAATTATGCATCTAATTTAATTTTTTCAACGCAGAAACCCAGGCTTCTGGAAGTAACTATGTTGTTGTTGTGTGTCATCAGTCCTCAATGTCCTGCAGTGCAGGGCTGAACACCTCACGAATGGTATACTCATGGATGGAAAGGGAAGATAAGGTCCATTATCCATTGTGATGGCGCGTCGTCGAAGCCCGACTTAGTTCCATGTCGCTGAAGAAGGAGGGCAGTTCCTTCCGGGAGGATAACTTTTAGATGGAACTGTCCACATTTTGCGTACCGTATGAGAAAAAACCCGGTTTCGTTTGTCACTCTGTGGTCATTTTGCACACTTTAGGCTACTTAGACCTGGACCTATAGTTTAACGTGGATTTCAGACCACTAACAAACATCTATGCCATAGGCAGAGTTCGAACCTGAAGCCTGTGGTATCAATGGCCAAACGCTAATGATTGGCCATCAGACCGCGAGGAAAAACCCGAAAAACTCCCAGCTTAGTAGTCCGATTAACGAGAAAAGATGCTGAGCATTACAAACGCCATCGATTCTCCTCGTTTTGAAACAGTGTCTACAATAAAGCCATCAGCGGATTGAACCTTAGTCTTAATGCTAACTAGCGGCGCACATTGCCACTGAGCCTCGAGTATGGCGAGAATATCTGTAAATAGCCCAATGAAATTAGGAAATCTCTTCCTGTATAATTTACAACGAACGTACTTTCATATTTCAAATTTATTATTTCAATTGCATTATCATTTTTCTGATCCTATTTGCAGACTAGAAAAATGTAAGCATGTTTTTAAAAAATAAATAGAACGTACGTAAGAGTCTAAATATATATTGTTATGTTAATCATAAGCGTTCTCTATAAATTATAATTGTCAATCCGGGGGTCTGTATAAGTCCACATTTGTTATAAATGTGGCCCAATATGAAATCATAAATTTCCTAAAAGAACCTAACTTTTATGCCATCATCATCACCATCATCAATTCCATGGTGGGCCAAGGCCTCTTCCTACCGGCAGATTCGGGGCAGGAGATGTTTTCTTTATACGAGGTGGGGGTTGTCATCCCATCTAACGCTCTACAGTCATACTATTTGACCAGGACCTACAGTTTAAAAAGTATATTCGAACCAATACAAATATCCATGACTGCAGGACCCGAAACCGAACGCCAGAGCGCTAGTCAATCGGCCATCGGGGCCTAACTTTTTATGTACTTATTTTATATTTTTAAATTAATTGTAAAAATGGCGAAAATAGTGAAATTAATGAAAGTGTAATTTTTTGTGTTTATTTGTAATTTTGGTGTAATCTGAATTTTAAGATTACAGCATCTTTATTGTCTCAATAATTAAAAGATAAGAGCAATACGTAA
>BPLR01021527.1:0-35930 GCA_021605095.1 Caerostris extrusa
AAGTCGCTATTCCCTAAAGTATTAAAAGACAACATTTCATACAAAAATAAAAAATGCACATCTATTATATTTTCATCAACAGACAAGGTAAATTGAATTACTCGTATCCATTGGTCATTTTGACACTACCCGCTAATTGGCAAATATAAGAGGCCCTTATGGGAATTCCAAAGGCATTTCAGCATCTCTTTACCCAGAAAAAAGCGATTTTTGCCTGCACAACATCCATAACGGTATATACCTGTCAGACCTCGTAAAAGAACTGGAAGAAAAAAATAATCTTTCAATAAACAGGAAAAAATAAACAGGATTTTCAGGAAAAAGGAGCTAAGCCCCTTTTATTCACACCTATCTTAGTAATCATTTGGAAATAGTTTTACGGGAGCAGGCTAGATATGGCTTATACAACAGCAAAATATGTTTTCGATAAACTCCACTAAGTGTCGACACATCGACACAAGTGTTTCTTTTTTATACATCCTACTAATAATTGTAAAACTCCAGTTGCATATGAAATCTGCAGCACCCAACATCCTACAAATTCGCTCAAGCCGCAGTTCATAAATTCGTTAATATAGGACCTTGGAAAACAGCTGCACTACACTCAAGAGAAAATATTTCAATTTGAAACACTCAACCGGAGTAAGTCTGAATAAGAATTTCAGGGAAAATCGGAGTACATATCTTACTCCAAAGTAGTATTCTTTTTTCTTTGCAACTCCAAGCTAGCCATCTTTTATCTCAAAATTATATTACATAAAAGGAACCATCTCAGTTTTTAAACAACACGTCTTAGACATCGAACAAACGATCAAAGAAATTTGTCAAGTGCAAGCCTCAAATTTCCATTAAAGCTCTCACAGAAACAGTTTCCCTTCTCAGCCTCAGTCAAACAATAAAGAAACTATCTGCTCACATAATTACACTCATATACCTACATTTAAAGAGAAAAATTATTAAAGGCAAAAACTGGGATTCAGCATACTACAAGATTTTGACAGCACAGTAGCAAAAATTAGCAAATCCTGATACTCAGTCTCCAGTTCTCTTTACCCACCATATGACGTAACAATCAGTCCAGAGAATTAAATAAGTGAATTAGGCTCTCTTTTTTAAATTAAACTTTCTCCAAATTTTTCTAAGGTTTTTTTTTTTTCATATTCTCTCCCACATTTTATGGTGGAACGCTAGCAGTTTCGAATCAAAAAGATCTTTTTTACTTCTATTGTTTCTTCGTACAATTTTTAGCAATACAGAAAACATTCCAAAGATCAAAACATCAAAGATCAATTCCACTTACCTGGCAAATTGATTTAAGAACCGATCGGCCTGATAACACATGCAGAGAAGAGCTTTTAATAGCTGTCGATACCACTATTTCTTGAAGTGTTCTCAATCTTTTTTTTTATCTTTCTCAGTCTGAAAACGAAAGACAGGCCATCATCACAACTCACATTCCGGATAAAACATTTAGCATGCCCAATATTTATTCCCTAAAGGCCAATTCGCCATTCATTGGCTGGATTCAATTTATCATTGAATTCCTTCCACGTGTATTTTTCTTGACGATTTTATTTCTCATCATCTCATTCTTGGTTCAACTTCTTCAAATATTAGTTTCGACACTTTTGATCAAATAGATTTTTAATAATAATTTAAATATTCTAAATAACAGCTCATCAACACACATTAATCCATCTTCTTCAATTCTTCTTGAGCTCACCGTTGCCAGTGCTGATATTTACCCGTATTTATCTTTCTTATTCACACATACCTTTTGAGAGTGATAATATCGATACAATTATCCTTTCATCTGCATAATAACCAAACAATTTGTACCAGATCATTATGTGGCTTCATGATTTTTTTCAGGAATATAAAATCTTGCAAGTCGGTATAAAAGGCATGGCCGCAAAAGTGGATTTTTAATTTAGTCGTTAACAGGAATTTTACCTTAAATAAAGAAACTTTATTATTGAAACGATATTGTTTTCCACTTGCCGTAAGTCTGCTGAGGGTTTCTTATTCACGATCTGCATGCATATTTTTGACATCATACATGACATAGTGAATGCTTAGTATATGCAGACGACATTCTTTTATTTAATAGAGATAAAAAGACTTGATAAAGTTATCTTCAATCTTCCCCTTACTTTTCATAAATTAATTCAATGGTGTGAAACATAAAAATTCACCCTTCAACCCAAGAAAGGCTAATCAGTACATTTTTCAAATAAAATCAAATTTTAACTCAATACTTGCACGCATGTAATCAAGGCAATTGTAGCTAATTAGGGGTGTTGTCGGCTTTTCTTTTCTAAACAGTTACACATCATGCCCTTAAGCACTTTTATGCAATATAAAGATGACTGTAGGAAAGACAAGGCTAAATATTTGGCCTAAGATGCATCTAAAACATGTATGATACCTTCAGTAGCAGCAATCAATACCGTTTCTCAAGAATCTTCTTTTGGGGCAAATTTGTAAGGATATAATAGCATTTTCACAAGTGAATCCCTTGCACTGATTTTTAACCATTTTGCCATACTTTCTCAAAACTATATAATTCTAACAGACAGTCATTCTGTTCTATAAGCATTAAGGAATATCAACTTTTAATCTCATCGCTTCATCAAACTTCAACAAGTCAACTATATAAAATCTTAAGCACAATTTTAACAAAGGACTTCATCTGGACTCCAGGAAAGTCGGCGTTAGCATAAATCTCAAAAATCAAGTCAAGTCAAGTCGGCGTTACAGTGAATGAAGAAGCAGACTCTCTAGCAAAATCAACACCGTCATATTTCATCGGATATCTGCATGTTAAAAATGTTAAAATAATGTCATTTTTTATTATATAAGTTATATAAACTAATTAATAAAATTTTTAAAAGACTTTCCACTACATTAAGGTGATTCTAAATTATGTATAATGTTTCTATCATTAATTATACTGTTTTGGATAATAACTAGTATTAAATAAAAATTAAAAAACCTTTAAATTACAACATGTTTTAATTAATTTCAATTTCTCTTGACAGTCTGGCTATTTCGTTACCAGAAATTAAGCAGTGGTCTATTGCCAATTATAGGTTTCGAGTTAGATCTGGTAAGTTAAATTTTTTTATTAGTCAAATTTAAATTGTATTTTCCTGGTCAATAGTTCGTTGACTTTTGACCAGGAAAAATAGTTCAGTGGGGTTGAGAGGGCTCAGTATAAAATCCGACGAAGTTATTCAAAATGAATGTTGCCATGTCTATGATGGGCTGTACATGATTTCCGTTGAGGAAAGTACCATCCCTTTGTTGTTCGTACCAAATTGCAATGGCAGAATGTGGATGCAGTTTCTCTCAGTTCCAGTGTACGGCATTTCAAAACAACAATGACTTTGCTTTTGTATTATTCCTTAGACATTAAATAAAATTAATTTATATATTGCTTTTAGAAAGTGGTTCCCTTTTCTGCTACATTATTTAGAAACTAGATTTGTCGTTCTAACTACTTTTAAAACTGTTATCTTGTTCTCAGATTTAGCTAGTTTGAGCTGGAAGGATGCTTTATTCTTAGAAGAATTCATTGGTTCATAAGAAATTTATTCCCAACCTGAAGGTTTGAATTGAAATTCTTGAAAAGCTACTTCTGAAAAGTCGCCTATCAAGTTGAATAATTGTTATGAATCATTATAAGTTCATGTGGTTAAAAATTACTACAAGTCTATATATTTTGATGTTAGGTCACTATTTAAAAAAATTGGAATAAGCTGTAAAATATAAATCTGGAGTTGTAAAATAAAATATTAAACTTGTACTTAATTTCACTGTAAAGATATGTACAACTTTCAACTGTTATTTTTATATGTACACAGAAAAGACGTTAATGAAAATGTAAATGAATGAAATATCATTTCCTTTCAAAACCACATAAAATGAAATTTATTTAAAATCCGTAATCATTTAAGCCCGAAAAAAGATTTCAACATAGTACCATTTTGTTTCGGTTGGTGCAAAAGGCAACTAAAATACTTTACCATTTGAAAAATGCTCTGCCGATTTCCTGTGGCACTTTATGTGAATGCTAATCCTTAACAATCTAAACATGTCTGATTTGAACAGAGATGAATTGAAAAGAATTTTTCTTTCTGTGTAATTGCGATTCCCTTCAAGTGCAATTCACCTCTTGACGTTGGAATCGCGAGAGCCAGGCAACGTGATCGAAAGAAAAGCGAACGTCGATCTTGCAGGAAACGATAACAAAAAGCTTTTTCTTCCTGTTGGATTTTCAGTTATGTTTCGTGCAATTTTCTGCCTATCAAACCATTAGTACGATTACACATTATACTTTAAAATCATAATAATTAAAGAATTCACTTCACTTATCTCCAATATTTAGAGTTATATATTAACCTTTCATTATACAGAGGATTATTTCGATGGATTTGAAATCCTAAGCGAACTAAAACAGGATTGATTTTTTTTCTTTGTGAACCTCAATTAAGGTGCTTTCTGTATTCCTCATTTTGGGAATGAAGCTGTCAACTTTCATTTAAAAAATATTCTCCTGTCTTAATAGAATAGAGGACATGCTTCTTTATTTTTCTTTCATAATTTATAAATATACAGAGGGAGGGTATAGGAATGTAAATGTATCACATATACGTTCGTACATTGTATAGATCACAAATACTTAACTAATCTTCTGAATTTATTGGCTAATTTTAATTTGTTGCTCTAATGCAGCTGGCAATACAGAGACAGTTAATCTTGATGCCATAAGCAAGGGCTGCACCACTGTTACTTATTTAGTACTACCCGGGAGGGAGGCGCAGTGTAGCTTGAAGTTATGCTACGGACGAGAGTAATACTACACCCACAACGTTCTACGATCCTATTAGACCGGTATCTACGGTTTAAAGTGGATTCGAACCTCTACAAACATTCATGGCACCGCCTGGATTCGAACCCGAAACCTGGGGTACCGAGCGCCAGAGCGCTAGCCATTCGGCCAGCAGGCTCCATAATTTTAATTTAATTTAGCATTTATGTTATATTTTTGAGGAAAAATAATCATTTCTCACTCAATATATTGTATTTTCATCATTATCAAAACGTATCAATAAAAATTTAGAAGTCATTCGATCCCCTTCTAATTAGTAATATTATCTCTAGCAAATTTCTAGTAGACCGAAATTTCATGTACAAATCTCATGGCAAATTATATTTGTTATTGTGAGGTTCAAGTGTTGTAATTTGTTTCACTGATTTAAAAGAAAAGCAGAAATCTACAAGTGTCTTTTTTTTTTTTTCTCTCTCTCTTTCCTACATCTGTGGTATCTCAAACAGCCTGCCATTGACTGATGAAGGCCTTCCTGTCGTGGGAAAGAAAATCCAGAAATTCAGGCTAAACAGCCTGGGTGTCGATTCATATCTGTTTCCCGCTTTCTAAATTGCTATCGAGTCTCTTCACTCTTGAAAACAGTGACTACACTACCAAAGATATTCTTCATGTTAGACGCGCACTATACCAGTGGCTTATGAGCGGGTTTGTGTTGCATTTAATAAATTCATAAGTTTCTCTTAATAGCAATTTACATTGTTAAGCAACAAAGACATTTTTTGGAATGATTTATAATGGAACTTATGAAGGGATTTAAAATGGAACTTATTTCATATTTAATATAGATACTTTGCATTCTTTATTATGCAAAATGGTACGGATTTAGCCACATGGAAAAGCAAAATAAGAATAAAAAAGATGCTGTTTTCAAAATAAAAACAAATATGAGTATCTTAGCAAGGACTAGTAATCTCCCCGGATACTGATGAAAACCTGCTCTACATGATCTTTATTAAACAGTCTATGAGAGATGACTCTTCATCCCTAACGATTAACTTTATGGACATTCTAGTGATGGTAACGAGTTTCCCTAGTAACGGTAACCAGTAACGATGGTGGCGCTCTCTCTCTATGACAGATGGTGCATAGAAAAACTTTTTGAAAATAGTGATTAGTCAGAGAACCTCACTCTGGGCCATAGTTGTTGACCTCAACTAATATGCTTATTACACTGGCTTTTGTATGATCCAACTTGTTTTTGCACAGCAGTTCTTTTTCGGTGACGTTTATTAAACGCGAGAAACACTCATGCTACGCCTAATAGAGAGAAATTTCATCCTGCTCTGATGCCTTGAACTGCTTGACCAGTCACTAAATTGATATCTTACAGACATTTCACACTTAATATTTAGCTTAAAAATGAAAATTTACAGCTCTATCTTCAAAAATCGACAAGTTGATTTTACTTTTCAAATTGACTGCTTGAAATTTGAAATATCAAGTATCGTCTACTGTCTTTTCATCTGAGGTTGTCGGAAACGCAAGTTGCACGAATCTGTTGTTCGCTTGTAAATGGGTCTTTCCTAGTCAAATCAACACAAAAATTTTATGTTACCATTTCGTATTTCAATCAATAGGAACAAGAGACAATTCTTGCCAAGATGCGTCAAAAAAATGATAAATTTCAAGTAGTTCAAAAATTATTAATAAAGAAATTAAAAGAAAGCAAAAATACTTTAATAGCCTGAATAAGCAGAGACAAAATAGTGCTTATAACAAATCTTAAATTCACAGCATTAGATAAATATGGGGGCAGAAAATAAGACAAAAAGATTGTCATGGACAGCGTCATGCTAATCTTTTTGTCTTATTTTTCTGCTCAATGACATAAAAGTTGGTTTAGATTCTTAATAGACCGATGAATTTGGAATAGCTTATTGCATTGGAACGAGATTCTTTTTCTGGAAGACTGCCAATTCTACAGCCGCTTTTTCATTGCCTGTTACCTTAATATGACCAAGTGCCCAACAAAATACGATATCAAAATTCTTATCCTTTAAATTGAAATACTATTTCATGAAAGTTAAAACTAAAGAAAAGTAGGTACTATTGTTTAGCATTTTGTATTTTTAAATATGTAATACAATATTGTTTTAGAGAAAAAGCTCGTTTAGTGAAAAGTTTAATTAAAAAAAATACATAAAATTTACAATTATGTGAAATGAGAATGACTATAGACTTTTCAAAAAGGAATAATGAGTTTGCAGTTGAAATAATTGAAAGTAGGATATATTTTCCATAACTATCTTCTATTGGTATGAAATTCCTCGATGAACAGATGCAACAAAATTCTGATCTATACTTCTATGCTCGACGAAAGTGAGCTGGAGCCTGCCCTGTATTATGGCAAGCAGTTCAGAGCTATATTGAATCAAAAGAAGAATAGCAAACACTAAATTACCAAAATCTTAAGGATTCATGTGTAATGATGAATCTCACAACGACAACCCTCTTTCCTTCAAAAGATGTGCTGAAAATTCTTTCGTCCGCCTTCTTTCCAATGTTTCTGAACCGTAACATTTCAGAAATCGAGGAAATTTCTGAAGTAACTACAGACCTTAAAAAACCAAGAAAAATGACACCCCCACACTTTTTAATATTTCTATCTCATTGAATGATTTTTAAATCTTTTAAATTCTCCTTTCTTCTCTAGGAATTTTCTGGATAATCCAAATTGCTCATGTTTAACATACTCCATTCCATCAAATTTTCAGATACTTCTTAATTGTATCAGTAGTTAGCAACTTAAAAATTCATTACTCCAATATCCAGAAAAATTTTAATTTTTTAAAAGATAGATATATAAATTCTGGTTATTTTCCATACAAATATTTTTAAGTAATGCATTTATTAATATTTATGTCACAAATGGTCCATTCTGAGTATTTTAGTTTTCTTAAGCTACAAAAATTCACTGCTCTATCGTCATCATACGGGTCTTTATTTCAAAGTCTCTTTCTCGCCTCCATACTCCCCTGAATCTGATCTCACAGCGAAGCAGAGAAATTCTTAGTAAATAGTTTTTTTCAGAAAAGAATTCTATTTGAAGATATGCACTTCTGTATACCAGGTGGTTTAAACGTGAATATTCATTACCTTCCGAATGAAATCCCTTTCAAAAATAATTTCAAATTTAAATTTGAATTGAATTCTTCAAAATAGAACTGTCGAAATATTAAATATTATATTATAAATATCACAGATGTATCACTCTGTATCATTTTAGGAGTCTACACTTTATAGAAATTCCATATAGAGATATATTTTCTTTTACACTTTAAATTTTTTAAACTATGAAATTTGATAAATAATTTAACATTAATATTAAAAATTTTGAACTATCTAACATTTTAAATATAAATTATTTAAAAGAAGTCTTTCGAAAAAAAAACGTGATTTCTGATTTTTATTTTATCTCTAAAAAGAATTATTCCTCTCTGAAACGCTATAAATTTAACATTAATTTTACGAAATTCTAAAATGTTTTACAAATTTTGAAGATGTTTTTAAATGATGAAATTTCCATCAAACAAATTTAAAATGTCCGTTCCCCAGTGCCTATTAAAAAGAAAAACCATACAAATTATTAAACAATGAAAGCTTATTTATCTCTTTTTCTAAATAAGTAGAATTACTGGGAGAATTTGAATCTGTCAGCAATCAATTTTGATGCATTTTAGTAACTTTACTTAACGTTATTATTAAAATAATGGTAAAAGTTTGAAGAAAATTTGTATTTTCTTTATTGCATGCGTTGGCTCTCTCTATCTCAAATTTGACCGAAATTTGGAATGAAATGGTTAAATTAGTGTGGTAATTAAAAGGGGAATGTCCCACTTGTCTAGCATTTATGGAACAGAAAGAAAACGACAAATTATCTATCTATATTAATAATTTTTCAAACACAATTTTAACCTCGTATTAAAGTTATGTCTTTTGTGTTAATTTCTGTTAATGTATCGAATTTGCTTTTTAAATTTTATTTCCCTTTTTATATTTTTTTATTTTAAGTAAATTTTAATTTTGATAAAATTAAATATTCATTTTTATGCTAACACATAAATAAGCAGTCATCTAAATTAAAAACTCAATATTTTTAATTTGGATGAGATTGTTTAACGAGGGCTTTTTAAGAATGATTGGTACTTTGTAAACAGTGCGCCAGCTGATATTCCATCCAAATTCTTAGCATGGATTTGTTCTTGAGTGGAACTCGTGGAAAAGTGATATGTCCTTATTTTTCAGATTGTTATTATATCTTTCCCACTCAAGCTAGGAACTTACTTCTGACTTCTGATGAATTGAGCGATCAAGATGTTCAATCAGTCTTACTACACTCGCCCGAGAATTTCGGACTTCAAGTGAATGTAAGTAGCTATTTTGTACCTCAGTTGTAATACCCTATAAGCGACAGAAGGAAATCTGCAAAAATAGCCATTACCATAAGTATGACAAATTTTTTAGAAAAATCGTCTACACTTATTTGAGCAGAGTGGGTTGTAATTTGCTTAGAATGCTACGCAGACTTCTATTTAAAACATTTTTTAAGCATGTTAATGACTAAATGAAAATGAAAAGAAATATTTTAAATTGCATATCATTGACGGAGTAAATTCGTCAACTTTCTTTTAAAAAATGTTATATTCAAGAATTTTATAAGAGTTCTTTTTATTTTTAAATAGTGATATAATATTTAAAATGATGTAGTTAAATTAGGCAATTAAAATGGATTTCCTGAAATATACCCATGCTTGAAATTTAACTTCTAATTTCTTTACCAAGTTAATTATTTCATTTATAAATAGACTGAAATGAATATAATAATAAAGTTAACAATCCACCTTAAAGTGGTTCCACAATTTGAAAAATTACGTCATGGATCCTATTAGATAAATAATCGATTTATGTAATAAGCATTTTAATGAACAATTATAAGAATATTGTGTTAGTTCTAATAAAAAGGGGCTTTTACTCTTTATTAATTTATTTCTTATTAAGAAGTTTTAGTGCTTAGAATGTCCATTAAAAAACCATTTAACCAAACTTATTTCTAATACACAAGTAATATTTATTCCAACCATTTATTTTAGTCTTTTATTAATTTTTAGATCTCACTATTCAAGAAAATATAGCTTGATCGATTGCAGCCTATTGTATCACAATTGCTACATCTTTCCCACAATATTTTTTAAAGAAAAATTCAGAAGGATACTACAGAGACAAGGTCTATATAAGCTGGGTACGATCATCCAAAAGCTACGAGAGCAAATGAAGTTCAACATTTCTGTTAATTAAAGTAAGGGCTAACAGAAATTCCAGAGCTTTCACGTCACCATCATTCGGGCCCGAGTTAAATGGATTACGGTTTCCAGAAGGTTAAACGAGAGGTATCTATTTACAAGAAGGCTATTTATCCACTCACATCTACACGCAGGAGAGTCCTTATAATCAGGCAGAGCATTATTTTGATTTGACGCACATTTCTTTATTAAAAACTATAGGACTACTGTGTAATTATAGAGGAGTCCTAAGTTTGCCTTTTCAGGGTACGGTTTGGCCCTAATTCATTTTAATGGACGACAACGTGCATTGCGGTATAGCTTGTCGACGATTTTCTGGGAAAATTCGCTATGTGGAATGGCTTGTCAGATCTAAAGGCCTAAATCTTATAGAGAATATATATTCTTAGGGCCAGCTCGCTTTCAACCTCCGAGAAACTTCAGGGGCTGATAGCAATGTTGCTGGAGGTTTAGTACCAACTAATCCAGGGATTCACAAATTGCGTTTAATTTCTAGAGCGAAATATGGTAGGAGGTCTGTATAATTTTCAGAAGGGATAAATTGTGTTTGATAAAGTAAGCTCTGTTTGTAAACTTACTGTCCTGATGAGTCTTACACAGGTTCATGCGTGTTGCCGTAACTTTTGCGGGGGTAATTTTATGTATTATATCAACCTCTGTTAATACCTAGTTTTGTTAAAATCTGTGGAGCAGTTCTGGAGATAGCCAAATAAAAGTGAAATTGTATATATATATATATACACTGAAGTGACAAAAGTCATGGGATACTTCTTAATATCGTGTCGGCCCTCCTTTCGCCCGGCGAAGTGCAGCAAACTCGACGTGGCATGGACTCAACAAGTCGTTGGAAGTCTTCTGCAGGAATATTGAGCCATGCTGTCTCGATAGACGTCCATAATTGTGAAAGCGTTGATGGTGCAGGATTTTGGGCACGAACAGACCTCTCGATGATGTCCCATAAATGCTCGATGGGATTCATGTTGGGCGATCTAGGTGGGCAGATCATTCGTTGGAATTGTCCAGAATGTTCTTCAAACCAATCGCGAACAGTTGTGGCCCGGTGACATGGCGCATTGTCATCCATAAAAATCCCATCGTTGTTTGGGTACATGAAGTCCATGAATGGCTGCAAGTGATCTCCAAGTAGCTGAACATAAGCATTTCCAGTCAATGTTCGGTCCAGTCGCACCAGAGGACCAAGTCCATGTCATGAAAAAACAGCCCACACCATTACGGAGCCACCACCAGCTTGAACAGTGCCTTGCTGACAGTTTGGGTCCATGGCTTCGTGGGGTCTGCGCCACACTCGAACCCTACCATCAGCTCTTACCAACTGAAATCGTGACTCATCGGACCAGGCCACGGTTTTCCATTCATCTAGGGACCAACCGATATGCTCACGTGCCCACGAGAGTCGCTGCAAGCGATGTCGTTCTGTCAGTAAAAGGCACTCGAGTCGGTCTTCTGCTGGAATAGCCCAAGAAAGCCAAATTTCTCCGTCCCTTGTACGTCCCACATTGATTTCTGCGGTTATTTGACGCAGTGTTGCTTGTCTGTTAGAATTTACGACTCTTTGCAGACGTCGCCCGTCTCGGTCGTTAAGTGCAGGCGGTCGACCACTGCGCTGTCCATGGTGGGATGTTATGCCTGAAATTTCATACTCTCGGCACACTCTTGACACAGTGGATCTGGGAATGTTGAATTCCCTAACGATTTCCGAAATGGCATGACCCATGCGTCTAGCTCCAACTAACATTCCGCGTTCAAAGTCTGTTAATTCCCGTCGTGCGGTCATCATCACGTCAAAACCTCTTCACATGAATAACTTGAACAGAAATGAAAGCTCTGCGAAAGCACTGCGCATTTATACCTGTTCTACGCGATGCTACTGCCATCTGAAAATTTGCATATTGCTATCTCATGACTTTTGTCACTTCAGTGTATATATACACAACATATAAACAAAAATACGAAGGAGAACTGACGTGTGTATAGAGACAAACAAAAAGACGCATATTTTGTATTAATTTTTGTGCACTTTTGACATGCCAATCAGTTCATGCAATTTAACCTTTTGATTTTTATGTTATATATATAGACACTCTTAATATCTCTTTATATACATTATATATATAAAGAACTATCGAAAAGGTTACCTGACTCCGAAGTATTCACTAAATCTTTCGATATCCGATCAGGCTTAAAGTGATAAATGTTTCTGTTTGCGGAAAGAAGCTGTCTTATTATGATACTTGAAGGGAAATATAGTCAATATATAAGTCTTCTTAAAATTCAGGGCGTTAAATATGCATTATCGAAAGGAAACAGAAATAATTTTAAACTTAAAAACAGATTAGTAGGAAGATGCTAAGTCGCAAGTCAACAGTGCACTCTAAACGTCTACATTAGGTTACGGCAAAATAAGTAGCGAAACATTCATTGAGAATACAAGAGATAATTACATTATACGACATTATTTGCACTAAAGCTGTTAGGTTTTAATTAAAGAAACTCATTTAAATCTGCAGCATCAAACAGGGGCAAAATATTAGATGGGGGGGTAAATTATTAATATTCTGTAAGGACTTATTATTATCCGAAGGAAATGAAAATTTCTTTTAAACAGAACTAGCGGCGAGAGATGTTTTCACATTATTGATCAGAAGAGTTCTATACAGATCCTTTTAAAGTGAGGGCCCCTTTTTGCATGTGAATGCTGTCAGCGAGAACTACGGTGGTATTAATCATGGCGGATCAGTAACTGAAAAAGAATTTTACTCCAAGAAACTTGATGCGTTGATATGAAACAATTAAAATTCACGATCCATTTTAGATTTAATCGAAAAAAAAAGCTAAACAAAAACCTACATTATTCTGAAATATTTAATAATAATCATAGTGAATTAAGAATTGAAAATACACGAATAATTTTTATATAAATGCAATAACTGTAGCAAATTAATAGTTCGAAATGGCCTTATTTTTTTCCACATTTAACAAACAATATTTTTGTTTCCATAAAATATGAATTTTGCAACTTCAATATAAAACATAAAAAAATTATGAATACTGAGTTGAAATTCAAGCTATTAAGTTTATATAATTTAAATTAGATCTGAACGAAAACAAAGTATTGTTGAGTCCTTTGTAATGGTGGATACCTCTAATTATACGCCATTTATCAACTTTTTTAACAAATACAGTTGAAATATTATGTTTATGTACGGCGCGTGAACTTATTGTCCCTCTAAATGTCCAAAGAAGTTAAGCATTTGACACTCATTGTCCTACCTATCAGTCAATAATATCAGCAATGAAGAACTATATATCATTTCTATTTGCTCCTTTTACAACTCCATATTATAAGTATCCTCTTTCATGCTTGACATTAGCTATTAGCTATCCTTTTTTTTTTTCTCAACAAACATATGGTTTTATGACAAATCATATGATAAATGCTAAAAATATTTAATTATTTTTATGATTATATGTTGTTTAATATAATACAGTATTTAATACAATTATAAAATGTATCTACTACACTTCTGCTCACTGAAAAATAATGCTATGCAGGTGGAAATTTCTTTAAAAAACTCTTTGACAAGATCATTGTAATTATCCATGAAAATTTAGAGCTGGCTAGAAGCAGTACAAAAAGAAAGATTGAAAAACGTGTTTTCCATGCCAAGATTCCTATTGGTTCGTTATTTGTTAGCATTGGAGATCTTTTAAAGTATCGTGTAAGGGAAAAAAAGATCTTACCATAACGTGTCAGAAATGCAACGCAGCTTAACGAAATTGGTTTATTATAACAGAAAATCCCTGCCGAAATAAACTAAATATGCTATCACAGTCGATTCATTCAGATAGACAGGTTGTGTGCTTCCCCTTACCAATTTCAGGATTGATAAATATTTCATTCCCGTAGTAGTTAGCTCGGGATTTAGGATGCGTGGTACAGCACCAAGTATTCGTATGCACCGTTTTCAGCTCCACGGATTGTTTACAAGGCAATCATTGAATCACCTACTTGGAACGCTGCTGCACAGGCACCATGGCTACATTTGACGATGAGCAGAGATGTGCAATTAATGTCAATTTTCATGAAGCATCTGCGTTTTTGTTTACAGCATTTTAATGGCCGTCAAGGTAGAACCTTGAAAATTACTTTTTTGGATTACTCATTGTTATATTTGGCCATTCCCTGAAAGTATTGCCTGGTTGCAATTGATTATGTACCCTGTTAGTCTCCAGTACGCTTATTGAGTAATCTGACCTTCCACTGTTATGTTATCATTGTGGTATGAAGTTTAACTTTTCTACTGTATGATATGATTTCTGTCACATACAGGAAAGAAGTCCTTCTTTTTCAGACTGAAGAAGAATTATTTTTCATGCTACAGATACGACTAAATAGCTGCCCTAAATTCTTTATTAAGCTATGAAGACATTAACAGAAGTCATTAAATTTATAGTTTTATGCCATGCTAAAGGTGATAAGCGAATGCTAAATGAATTAATGTTATAAAAATTTAAAATAGATACCTAATAATAGCATTGTTTTTTAGTATTTTTATTTCTTCTTATTAAAATAAACATTTGAATTACTTTTTAATAATATTAGTTAAAATATAACAAATACATTTTCCTGGAGCTTTCATAGGGTATTAAACTATATAAATAATTTTTATTTCTATTATTAATCACTGAATTTTGCTTACAGTTTGAAGATGTGATAATACAAGAAGATGCAACGATGCTTATCTACAACATATCTGAATCCTTGTCTCCAATTATTTTACCATGTAAGGAAAACGAGCAGATCAGTTTTATATTATTAGAAGACAAATATTTATTAATTGACATCAAAAGGTGCTCTGAATGTAGATTTCGACTAAATGTAAAACCAATAGCTGTAGAATATGGTAAGCAGTTTTTTTATAGAGTTTTATTAAAAGTTTATGTCTTTTAATATAAATTATTTTATGTTATTGCGTCATTTAATAATAATATCGTTTAAAGCATTAATTATTAAATTTAAAAAAACAACATTTTGAATTATAATCATAAACTTAAAATCTTTTTTTGATATTTAAATTTAATAAACTAATGAACATTTCATTAACTGGGTTTCACTGGAAGTGAAGAAAAATTTCCAAATATTACATTGATAATTAATTGAACCACACCACAATATTATATTTTCCTATCTCAGAGTGAATTTTTAAAATAAATAAAAATGAAGGTATAACAAATTGAGGATCAATATTTTTGTGATGATCGTTAGAAGCATTGCGTTAGGATGTTGGGTTTCAGTAGTAGCAATAATCAAAGAATTGTTTTCTTTCTTTGTTAAATAATGTAAATTTTGAAGGCAATTTAAATTTCACTTACCAATAAAATATTCTTAACTGCTTTTTATTGATAACTAAATGTGACTTGAAAATGTTATAGCATGAAAGGTAATTTTCTGTTGAGTTTTCCCATATGAAATGAACTTTTTAACATTAGCTGAAGGTGCATAAATAAATAAATATATATTATATAATATATACATCAGTATTAAGTTAAATAAGAGTGTTATTTTATTGCTTATTCTGTGTGATCTCTGTCTGCATTTATATTTTATTTCCCTATAGGTATCGACATTTTTCAGAATAAAATAACACTCGTATTAAAGATATGCTCATCGGCTTGTATATTGTGCTACCCAAGCAGCACGAAACATTAATGTCGCATTTGAAAATAATACAGCTAATGTATCTGACGATGGTTTGAGAAGGTAAAATCAGAGTTTAGAAGATGAGCCCCTTGGAACACCTGAAAGCGTCTACGGCAATGATGTTCTAAACGCAAAAGTTGAAAATAACGTTATAAGTAACAGTTAGAGAACTTGTTTTTGGAGTAAGATAGCAACACTTTCAAGACATCTTGTAATGTTTGGAAAAGGGAAAAGACTTGACAAATGGGTTCCTTGGGAGTCGACAGAAATTGCAACGGTTGACGATTTGCATATCATTGAGTATCCGGAAAAGAAATTATTTTTGCATCGCACCATTATTTGGGATGACAATACTGTATGGACTTATGGTGGATACTGTAGGGTAATCGTAACCGCTCAGAATAAAAGCTTAAAAAATGCACCCATACCAAGTTTTCATCCAAAGAAGGCAATGGCGTTGATTTGATAAAATCAAAGGGAAGTTATCCATGACAACTTATGAGAAATATGTCAAACAATTAACGCACACCATTACTATCAACAATATAATAGTGGTAATATAATTATGGTAACAATGTGCATAAAATAGTTGTTACCATAAGAACCAGTGTTGATAAATCGAAAGGCTTTATTCTTCTCCAAACACTCTCCCTCATTCACCCTATTCACCAGACTTGTTTCCTACAGAACATCACATCTTTAAACATTTGGAATCGTTTTTAAAGAATAATTTATTTGACAGTGACGAATTTGTCAAAACAGCTTTTTATTGAATTTAAGAACTCTAAATCAAAATATTTTTGTTAAATTGGCATAAAAATGCTTTTGTAATCGAAGGCAGAAATGCATTCATGTAGATGGAGCATATTTTGATTAAATATATCAAACAATTTGTGTTTTTGACTTTTTAAAAATTTTTGTACTCAAAAGTTCCTTTCATATGGAACAACCTAATATTAGTATCTTAATTCAAAAATATTGAAGTATTGAATTTAGCAACATCATAATTCAAGACAACATTTTTAGATTATGTTTGAAATATGAAGTATAAGTTTATATTTTGGTTAAGACAAAAGAAAAATCAGTTTTTTTACCATCTTCATTATGTTATTAAATGACAGTTTATCTTTATAAAAAATATTTTTATCTGACATAGTCGTTTAAGTCATTGTTGAAAAAAAATGCACGTTATTTTATACAAAAATGTGTTTTATATCTCTGGCAAAGTTATTGCATCGCATGAAGAATTTGATATGTTGCAAGTAAAGTCATTTTATTACGTTACCTGAAACTTGTATTTCATTTGTTTCCTTCATGTTGCGCGAAGTGAGTAGCGAATTTGAGTTATGTCAGATAAAAATTTGGATGTGAGCAACATATACTAAACAGTTTTTTCTGGCAACATTCGTACGCTCAATACTTTTACAACGCTTTTATTCGTACGCTCAATACGAAATTAAGCCCGTATGATACGACATTTACATGATATTAGCAGGAAACTGATTCTGAGAAAAAGATAAGAAGTATAGTAATTGTTATAAGGACTTTTTCTTCATATTAATACCCATTATTCATATTAATACGCACATAGTAATTTTGTTATCCGCTTTAAATTTATTATCATTATTATAATCTGGAAATAAAATTATTACATCACATGTTCCATTGCAATAAGAAGGTATATAATCTATTATTTACGAATTATAATCGTTAGAAAAAGTTTTTAAATATAATATTGGTCGTTTAGGTTCTATTGCTACATTCTTCAATTATTTCTGAATTATAATAACAAATTTAAATAGATGCAAAGTAATTTACTGTCAAATATTTATTATAGTTCATGAAATATGAGTAAAATATGTTGTATATTATAGTGAATACTGCATATAATAAAAAACTTTTAAATTATCTGCTCTACTTCTTATAAATCTCTGAAAGTATTGCAGTAATTATAATAATCCCTGCTAGTATTACATTTGCAATTAAATATAAAATGATGCTGTCTCCTTCTACTATATTTAAATTTTTCGGGTAACTTGATATTTTTCTCTAGGATTTGCATAAATTCTGAGAAGTTTTAATGTAAACTTGGTCTTGCTTCTAGAGTGTAATTCCACCTTGAAGATGGCCCTAGGTTCTTTAAGGTTGACAAAGCAATCGAAAAATTGTGAAATCCAACTCCAGGCTCCTGAAGCTCATCGAGTTGTCTTGAAAATATCCTCACTGCTTGTGACTGACAACTGTTCTCTTTCTAAAATACATCTGGGACCACTTACGGGAGTGCCAGTGCACCAAATATGGTAAATAATTGGGTACTTAAATAAGAGTTAATTTCTAGGAGTTTTAACTTTTTTTTTATAGAGACCGATTTTTACAAGATAAACATACTTTTAATCAAAAATATTCACTCAATTCATAAAGTACATATGCTGCAGAGATGCTGGTCACTTTTTTTTTGGTTTTTCTCATAACAGTCCGAACTTTTTGCATCGTTGCAAGACTTTTACCTATGATTTTATCTCGTTCTTCTTCTTGTACAACTTTATTATTGAGTCTTTTATCAACTTTATCAGTAAAAGTACCTGTTCTTTTGTAGATCAGGAAAATATTTTATGCTAAACTGCAAAAATATTAGTTTAATCTCCAAAACTATCAATTCAATTCAATACTGAAATATGCAAAAAAAGAAGTTTGCAATGTCAATAGCCTATAACCTTTTTAACTTTCACAGTGCATATATACTTTAATAATGTTAATTTCTTTTGGTTGATAAGAAAATGAGTTCGAAAGTTTAAATTGAAATTAAGACTCCATTAATTTTCCATTCGTTGTAAAACTTAAGTTGAAAGGACCAAAAAATACATGCCTTTGTTTTTATAAGAAAATTTTACACTTTAGGGCTTGAGGCATGGACTTTGGGACTGAATACATATGAAAAGGAAATAATATAATTTTAAATTGGTGCAATGATAGAATAGTATTATTTTTAATTCATATTTAATTAGAACAAAAAGTCATTTTTATATTAGGCTGTAAAGTATTTTATATTACGCTATTTATAAGAATTGAAAGCTAATTTCTTTAAATGCATTACTTTTCTAGTAAATTTGATTTGCTAATTAAGAACTAAGGGTAAATTTTTGTATACTTTTTTTAGGTATTTTCTTAAGAAAATAAGTGCTTAAGACTTTTAATTATTATTCTTTATTAATTTAAAAATATATGTTAGTTAATATATTAAGCACAGCAATAATTAATCAGCAAAATGTTGGAAATCCTGGAAGCAAGGATACTGTGTTTCAAAAAACTTCACCGTACAAATGTTAGAGGGTGGTAATAGAAAACAACTTGACAAGCACAAATCTCCGAACAAAGTAAGGTGAAATGACGGTTTTTTATATCATGAAATAATGTTTACGCCAACAATCCCTCAAACGCTTGGCAAACGGGCAAGCAAGCTTAACATCTTCAATATAGTGATTCCTATGTGCATAGAATTTTCAGACATGTCTTGTATGGTGACAGCAACTACAAATATCCTGGATACAAGGTCTCTATCGAAATTGATGGAAGTGCCATCGTAGATGACTCTCTTCACTTGACCTCTGGAAATAAAGTCGAGACGATGTAGTTGCCCGTTATGAGATTTTTACAAACCCTTTCTCAGAGTTGCTGGTGCAATCACTGGAAGGTTCTCGAATATTGTAAGTGTCTGGTTGGAAATATCTCTTTGTATAATCTTTGGTTTTCTTTTGCCAGCAATTGCGTACAAGTTACGGTTTAAATTTTCTCCTGTTCCCTTCTCTCAACAATTTTTTCAGAAATTCATGGTACATATGATAACGGATGCCACGAACAGCGCTTTTATTTTTGTTTCTGGGAAATGTATTCTAGCGTTTTACCTCTTGACTTCCGAACATTCATTCTAAAATAATTTGGGCTTGTTTAGTTGTGTTCCATCAACCCTTAATATTTGCGTCAGGATTTTTGAAACACCTTATATAAGCTAAATAGAATATTAGCATTCAATTGAAGAAATCTTTAATTTTATTATGTATTTTCAAATTCTTATTTAAACGGTACACTCATTCTGTTATCTGAATTTTAACAATGTAGAACATTTTTTTTCGGTCCCTGATGGCCGAGTGACTAGCGCTCTGGTAGTCGGTGCCACAGGTTTCGGGTTCTAGTCCTGGAGGTGCCATGGATATAGTGGTTTGGAATCTACTTTAAACCGGAATAATATGACTGTAGAGTATTCGGTATAGTGCTGACAAATCTACCCCATAAAAGAAAACATCTCCTATCGGGAAATCTGCCAGCGGGCAGACGGCCTTTAGTCCACCATGGGCCTGTTGCACCACCGATGATGGTGATGATGATAACAATTTTTTAAGTATTTTTTACTTATAAACATCAGAATAATTTTTTTAAATAACGTATTTTCATGTTTGTGAAAATTTAAACGACATTATAAATTAATAAAAGTAACTGAAATTTTGCTATCATAGCTGTATCATCGTACTTTGTGAAGGATCCCCGAGTATTGTCGTCCAGCTCAGTCATCTCGACATTCGAGACAGGTTTTTCGCACAGATTAGTTTCGAATTAGCAGAAGACATCTCGAAACCGTTCCTTGCTTCAGCGAACTTAGTACGGGACTATATTCAATGTTCAAATAGTTAAATGTTTAAGGAAGACTCAAAAGGGTTGCATCTGCAGAACTGAGAGAGGTAAATAGCTGAAGAAAACTTTGTAATTGACCAAGAAATGGTCTAACAAAGTATAAATCTGGTAAAAGGGGAATTTAAATTATATAAGTTTTAATTTTTTTCAATAGCTGGGTTTTCATAGGAAGAAACTATTGATGAACCTTTTTCTCGTTACACTTGAAAAAAATTACCCGATATACGTGAAACTCAGTGTCTTGCACTTAAATGATGAAAATACATAATGGATAGACAGTGTGAAAAGAAAAACTTCATTAAAATGAGTAGCACTAGTACAATCTATACTCAACAGTAGATTTTCCGACAGTTGTTGGAGAAAAGAGGGCCCATTCCTGAATGAGCATCTGTTTGAGTTAATGGGTATTCAGCGGATATAATTGTGCCAAGAAACGCCTCCATAAATATTCTATGGCAGGAGTGTCAAACTCGCTTATCACCCAGGGCTACTTTAAGATGGTGCATGCATAAGATGGTAGGCCACAAAGCGGGTAATACAAAAAAAATAATAAAAATAAATATGAAACAGATTTTTTATTACTACCATTAAACAAAATAAAACATCTACATAGAAAATCCATCCATGTTAGGAAAATTCGTTTCAAGTTCAACAGCAGTTTTTTCAAATTTAGTTAAATAAAATTATGCCATTATTTTTTATTTATTTAATGTTATTATTATTTTGAAGAAATTTGGGAACGTTTTCTTTAACCAATTCTTAAAATATCAGTAAAATTTGCCTAGATTTTAAAATGGAATGAACATGCTGATGTGTTAATTTTAATTTTTGCATTTGTATCATTTTTTAAAATTGAAAACAGTTGATTCCCCAAATATGTATTAAACGAACATACATTAGCCTAATTGCACTAATACATTGGGAAATCTGGAATTCCTATAGTTTTTCTCAAACCAGAAGAGAATCGCCAACCGGTTCAATTTGTATCCACACTACTTTTTTTATGTTACCAGGAATTCAACTCGAAATGTAACTTCCAGTTAACCACTGTCTTGCGCAAATTCTACTTCACGCATGCATATTCAAACCACTTAAAAATAGTCCTATGTAGAATGTGAAAGGTTTGACATGCCTGTCATTTAAATTAGAGAACATGCTAGCCAATTTAAATGCACGATATTATCGTTCATGAAAACGAATTATGCACCAATAGCACCTCGGAACAGAAATACATGAGGGTCCTATCAATAACGATCTCTAGTAATAATTCATTTTTCAAAATTTTCCCTCTCTCAACGAGCACACCAGGATCATTTTTTCCCTTGTTGGGAGTAGGATAAAATAATAAGCCATCCTAAGGATTGCGTCGGAATAGGCATCAATGGTTAATCAAGATTCCAAAGTATTAAAGCACTTGTTAAACCAAATTCTCCACGATGTATTTGGGCACAATACAAGATCCACACAAAAACTTATTTCTTTAGCCAAAGAAATAAGTTCTGGTCTGAATATAGTGCTAATGACGGTTGTAACTGTTATCAAAAATTGAAACCACTAACTAAAATCAAGAATCTTTTCTGCACTTTGTGAAGACATAGATGCAGTGCATTCAGAGTTACTATTTTTTTGCGAGGCAAGATAATTAGAACGTAGTAAATTTTTGCAACCTGTTTATGAATTGAGAAATGAAATCGCCTTTTCTAGAAGATTAAAATCAATCGAAAGCAGTGAAATTTCGAGATGGATTATTTGTAACAAAATTGAGTTACTTCTTCGACATATTCGAGAAATTAAATACCTTGAATCTTCAATTCCAAGGAGCAAATACATACATGTTGGATCCGAATGATAAAGTTAATGCTTTATGTAGACAATTGAAATTTGTTTTTATTCTAATGCAGCTGGCAAACACTTAGTTGTCTCTGATGCCTTAAGACAAGCACTGCTCCAACGTTACTCACTTCTTAACAGTACCCAGGAGATGCGTGTAGCTTGAAGATAAGCTACGGATGCGTAGTAACAATACCCCCTCAACGATCTACGATCATGTTAGACCGGGACCTACAGTTTAAAGTGGATTCCGAACCACTACAAACATCCATGACACCGCCGGGACTCGAACCCAAAACCTGTGGTACCAAGCACCAGAACGCTAGCCATTCGGCCATTCAAGTCCCAGACAATTGAAATTGTGGAGCAGAAATTTAAAGAAAAAAAAAAAAAAAAAAAAAACTAGAAACGTTTGTAAATGTTGATGAAAGCGTTACAAAGCTTGAGAACAATATATGTAAGTTGTTTTTGTAACGATTGCAAATCATTTTTGCCATGCTGGCAAAGAATTTTTAAAAAATATTTTCTTGCTAAAGTCAACTTGATAGGCAAATTACAAGTGGGTTAGGATCCTTTTCAAAATACTCTGAAGGTCTCCAAACTGCAGTAGAAAAATCATTATAGACTTCACGGTAAGTGGCGAAATCAAAAGGCAATTTAAGAATTATATAACTTTGAATTTTGGATAGGGGTGGAGGAAGAGTTTTCTTCATTTAAAATTGTTTTGTTTGTTGTTTTGTTGTATACTATTATAATTTTTGCATTTTACCTTTGTGAAACCGGATTTTTGAGGTGGCTGCTTTGAAGACAAAAAAAAAAAAAAAAAAAAAAAAATTCAGCCAAATATAGATCAAGAACTCAAGAGTGTCTATTTCTTTGAAAATTTTATTTTTTGCAAAGGTAGTTACAAGAGAGTCGTTAATGATTATTAAACTTTTTAATTTAGTATTTATAGGTTAATTATTAAATATATTGTGCAATACTGATGCAATTCTATTTGTATGTACATCATATCAATGTAAATGTTATTTTGCTTTCCTTTCTCAAACTCAATCAATTTTTTAATAATATTTTCTTTTCGATATACTCCCATTTAGCGTTATTACGCTCCCTAGGGAGTCGTTCCGAGAATCGTTTCCTGTGTAAACCGACCAGAGCTCATTTGAACTCCAATCTTTGTTTTTAAGATAAGTCCCGCATTAAGTTGAGTTCCGATGACTATTTCAGACATGTTTGGAGACGTCCTCGACAGTGGTGAGATGTTAACTTGATAATCGCTCGCCACCCAGCTCAAAATTGGGAGCCAAATGCATTTATACCCTTTACACTCCAAGAACACTGTGGTACGCATTCTATGCTCCATTTGTGTCATTTCATTTTTTGCATTTCAACAATATAATGCACCATAGTAGTCACACAGCCTCATTTAATGTAAAGTCTTAATTTTTCCCGTTAAGTACTGCATGAACATACAAGCAGTGAAAATGTAAGCAACAGTAAGGAAAAACACTGTAAATAAGATTCGAACTTTATAAAAATTGTAAAATTATTTGGATCCTTTTAATGTGGAAAGATTCTGTAGATGGGTATTTGCATACAAAATTAGAAAACCTCATTGCTAAGTTCAATGATTATCGATTGCATTTTTTTTCTTTCTAATGCAGCTGACAAACACAGACAGCTTGGTCTTGGATGCCTTAAGGCAAGTGCTGCACAGACGTACTCACTTTGCATTACTCAGGGGCGCGTGTAACTCGAAGATAAGCCACGGACGCGGGAGTAACAATGCCCCCGCAACGCTCTACGATCCTATTAGACCGGTACCTATTTTTTTAAAGTGGAATTCCGAACCACTACAAACAACCATGGCACCGCCGGGACTCGAACCCGAAACCTGTGGTACCGAGCGCCAGAACGCTAGCCACTCGGCCATTCAGGCCCTATTATCGATTACATTACTAAATACAAATCAATGCAGAATGAGACATCATAAGTACGAATTTTTTTATTAAAATAATCCGAATGAAACAAAAATTCTTTAGTATATAATATTATTTTTAATAACTGGTTACAAAAGTATTGGAAATAGGGATTAATCAGTTTGCTTCTCAAATTTATCTTTCATTTTGGGATTAATTTTAAATTTTTAATAATTGAACTCTTTTATTGCAGGACACCTTGCAACACTTCATCTAATGCACAGACAGAATTTCTACATATCAGAATCTAATTTTTTAAGAGTTTACTGGATGGGGAATGCGGAAGGTATATTACTTCACTATGAATACATCCCACAATGCTCCAATCGAACTTTCGCATACAGTTCAGTCGGTCATTTCTGCAGCCCTGGTTACCCTGATATACTGGGTGTAATGTAATCTACTCTATTTATGTGCCTTTGGATATTCGATTGAGCTGAAGTTGAGTCTTTTAGGTATAACAACTGGTGCCTTTGTCAAAATAACTCCCTCGAAGTCAGCACTCGCAATAGCTCTGGGAGAGGAGAAATTGTTGCTAGGGCTTTGCTTCAGTATCACCAATGACGATACAGATTTCTTGACTTTTACACACGCCCAAGAATTCGATAGACATTCGTGTTCGAGCTGGTAATGAATGGTTTCAAAGAGGATTTTGTGCAGAGTATAAAGCAGGTTCTGAAAGATCCAGAATATGCTAATGACTGTCCCTTATGGTTGGGTGTCCAGTCAAAAATTTTGTTACAAAATCTTCGAAGAGAAGCTCGGTTGGATAGAGGCCGAAGAAGCTTGTCAACTAAGAAACGGTCATTTAGCGAGCATCACAGACAACAGAGTGGCTGTATTAATTGATAATATCATTATGAGCAGGTAAGTATTCTTATATACTTATTGAGGCCTGCAATGTAACTTCATTAGTGTATTTAAATAGTTTATTGTAAACATACTTTAATATTTTTCATTTTAAGTGCTTGGGGTATTTAAACATTCAAAAAGAGTAAAAATATTTATTAGATAGTAATGGTATGGAAATGTCTGGTTTCACTTTTCATGGTAATTGCAATCATTATGAAATTCTATACCGCAGAAATTAGAATTTCTCCATAGATATGATCATTTTATAAAACTGTAGAATAATTGTATTAGTTTACTATAACCTGAATTTGAAAAATAAAAAGAATATTGATTTTTAAGAAAAGGATCAAAAAATTGGTTCTATTCCAGTAGTTGTCTTTTCTAACTTTCTTAAGCGAAGAAGAAAATTGAAACCTAATAAGCCAGGAGTAGTACAAGAACAAACCATATAATCTGTATATAATTTTATTATCCTAAACTACTCAATACATAGGTACAATTTCTCAAAATCGTCTTATAACTCAGGATATTAATTTATTATAAAAATATGTTATATTCTAATAAAATAGGATTAAGTTAAAATAATGTGTGGTTTTCAAACATCTGGTACCTCGACTTTAGAAAATCTTCCACTTATGTACATAGGGTGTTCAAAAGGGAAGTACTTCTTGTTCTTGTTCCCCAATGTTAGCAGGATTGAGCAACAATAGCATAATTTGTTGAAATGTTTTATGTTTCCAACTTCTTTTTTTCAAGTAGAGGTAAACGTTACTACACGTAATACCTGTAAAACTACTAGTACCATCTAAGAAACTTATCATAACGGTAAAGCACGCCACGAAAAAGAGTGTTTTTGTTGGTAACATGAATGACGTGGTTAGATATTCATCGGGAGATGTCGGAGGTGTAAAGTCCTCATAAGATGTTACTTCCAGTCGTAGTGAAATTGCACCAGGAATTCGAAGACGTCTGTTCATATTAGACCAATGTGTAAAGCAAAGAAAACCACCTAATAGAGCACAATAGACCTTGTGAAGCGTGTGGGAGGGAAAAAAAACATGAGTTCCGAAATTTCCGTTGACAGTCATCCTATAATCCGTCACTAACTGTATTATCTCAAATTATGTTCACCCTGAGTTCGTCGTTCATTGACTTTCTTCAAAGTTATGACAAGCTTCACCTCCCATGAGTGCAAAATTCAAAATACTAGTCACTTAATGAGCTGATGATGTCAAGTCCAGCATCTCTTCCGAGATACCGGATGCTGGACTTGACATCAATTCATGCATATGAGCCTAATCATTAATGCGAGTCATACTTTCAAACATATAGGGTTTTGTAAAAAAAACTGTGAAAGGTATGATGCAAACAAGTTAAGCAAAGGTATTGACTTTTTAATGGCATACAAGACCGTCACAAAGGCACGCATATGACAGGTTTTTGCTTCATAATTTTGGATTAGATATATTACAGATTTCAGCGTACAATCCCAATAGAAACTTTTTAGATTTTCACGCGTTAGACAAATTGAAAGAATTGTTAGACGTCGATTTACTAACGATGTCTGGTTCAAGCAACTGCTCTAAGTTATCTCCATGATCAAGGAGAGGTTTTTCTATCCTCATGTTTTCAAACGACAACTGTAACGTTCCGATAAATGTTTTCATTGATCGGGGATAATAGATAAATAGCGGAATCCAGATGTCTTGTATTGTTTCCTTATTGTAGTGCTGTTCTGTTCGTTCCGTATTGTTCTAGTGTAATTTACTTTTGAATGTTCCTTTTAGCAGATTAGCTTTACCCATAGTGCACTACAAGTGTTTTGCTACATTCGAAACAAGCATCTTCATTGACATAGGTGTCATCTGGGGTAAGGAATTAGCATCTTCTTAATTGAGCCCAACGAGGGAACTTTGACCACATATTTATCATGCTCATCCCTGTTTCAGATGTAGTTTAATATGTGCTATTGTATTATTCGCTATTAGATTTAGAACAGAACTCTCTAGATTTAAAAACCCAATCCGCTAAGTAAATATCATAACAAAAAATGTTAAAGAAAGTTTAGGAGAGCTCCATGAAATCATATCAATCCTACTTATCAAAGAGTAGGCCATATTAAACTATTTATAAAAAATTTCTAAAATTCAATCTATATCTGGTAACATAATACAGTAGAATCTTTGAGAACTGTTGTTTTATTTGTTGGTTTAATCCTTTGCACATCGAGTTTTGTAGTTTTGTTTAATGTAATCAAACAATGACCATTTTTAGAAGATCAGTAACGAATCAGTAACAATAAATTTCTCAAAAATATGAGACATAAATTGTGTCATTCTCGGTAAAATCAAAAGCAAGTGCATCTATTAATTTGGTCATTTACTGTATTAGTAATCTAATTTAAATACATCAACTTCTGATTCTATACATCCCCGATAGTTTGTTGATTTCCCACCATTTATTATTTGCAGTAAACATTTAGACGATGCAGTCTTGTAAACATATCAGAGATTGCCCAGTAGGGACCTTATTCCTTGTTACAGTGTTCAAATAAGGTGTACTTTAGAGATATTTACGTCATGTGGAGAAAATCGACCGCTTAGTGGCTTAGTGCGGATTTTGATGAATTGGAAATTAGTTGAGGAATCCAAATGTTATATTAGGTAAACACCGCCAAATTTTTTATCGCTGCTTGAATTAAGTTCTTCTAAAAAAGGGGTTGATATGAGCACTTAGTTTTTAATTCAACGCTTAAAATTAAGTTTGATACTTGAAAAGAGAAACTTTAACGTTTTAGATACGGAATGTTAAATTCAAACATGGAAAACTTTAATATTAGCGTATCACTTAAAGTTAAGTTAATTTTATCTGTATTTAAATTCAACGCTTGTACTTTCGGGTGCGTTCTTTTTGAACCCAGTTAAATTTAAAATTTCGATCACTTGATGATTATTGCATGATTTTTGTATTTTATAATTTTGAATGGTTTTTAAATGATGGAACTATTAGAATGCATATTTTGTAAATGAGATTGCTCTAATCGCGTAAAAAAGATACTGCATAATACATATATTTTTCCCTGCAATTTCGTAGTTCTAATTAATCAACACTTATTTTCTCAACAAAACTTAGCATATTTTACTTTGACAACTAAAACCAAATAATTATGGTTCATCTTAGTAATATATTAAAAAAACATTGCATAAAATATTTTTTTCCAATAGAGTGCTTGTTTTTAATACACAATATATTTGATAGATTTGTCAAAAAACAAGAAACGTGAAACATATTCTATAATATTTTTATGTATACCAAAAATACAATCCAATGTTTCTCATTGCATTAAGACCTGAATATATTTGTGTTCTGCTTGTTTATCTAAAGTTGAAAATTTTATTACTATTTCTCTTTAGAACTTTTAGCATACTACTAATGAATTTTCATATATTTCCGCGGTTTGTCAAATTATCACATAATAGAAATGCTTTTGCTTAAAAATAAATAAATGTATAGTATGATGGAAAATTTTTGCAATTCTTTAATTAACAGAGATTGAAAACAAATTACGATAAATCACAACGATGAGACCAACTCATAAGTAAAATTCGTGGCAATCGTAGCTACATGGAACTGGAAAAACAATTCATAAAAGAAGGTTCAAAGCAAATTTCAGTTGTTAAGAAAAGTAGTTCGAAAAACAATTTGATGCAATAAATTTTCAGTTTTTTATAGGTGAAGAAATTATTTAGATGAGATTGTTTTCTGTAATAAAAAATACATATTTATAACGCTATTTAATTAAAGAAAAATGTATTTTTATTTTTGATTTTTCATGACTGCCAAATGCATTGGTAGTTTCCAACCAAATTTTATTTTCGATACAGAAATTTATCTTGTTTTGCAATCAATCTTTTGTAAATTTTGCAGAAAAAAAGTAGAAAAAGAGACTAAATCTACATTTTCTGTTCAACAAAATTCTCTTCTTTTGAATTACAAATTATTAAAAAATGCTTTTTAGTTTCTGAGATAGAAGAATGATTTTAAAATAATTTTCCATTAAATTATTGGTCACATCAATATTTAAAAGCTATATTTTGATTATATATTAAATATTCTTATGTGAAAATAATTTATTTGTTCACGTTGTAACAAAAAAATTCACTGATTCTTTTTTTCATGAAACGAATTTTCGAAGAAAGTGAAGGCTCGAATTCCAATATTTAAAACAATAGCAAGCACTGTAGATAAGAAAACAAATCCCCCGGAAATCAGTCAATTGATTTATCATCCCACTTTTGATGAGCAACACAATTGATTTTATAACGTGAAAAATAATTCTTGGTTACTTCTAGATTGCTAAAAGCAAAGTTTAAGGGAATTCTAGAATTTCTTTTTTCATTGAACATGGGTGGTCTCGTTTTCCACTTATATATTCCATATATTAATTATTTTAACCTCATATACTGAATTCGAAATTTTAATTTTCTGCATATTAAATGTGGGAGATAAATGTATATAAACAGATAAACATATTCTATGTTCCAATTCAAAATTACGATACATTGAAGAGTATTCATGTGCATAACCTAATCTACACATAGCGAAATTAAGGGACGTTAAAATTAACGTTAATTAATCAAACGTAAATGATTAATACCATTAACTAAAACGAACTGTTTTCATGAGCATTTCTTGTTCGTTCTCTTTTTTAGATTTTTGTATTTATATTATTAACATAAAGACCATCGATGTTTACATACGGAATATACTAGAATAAAAGGATTTTTTAATGATACTCATGATTGCTTATGGGCTATTAATTTGTATATCACTGAGGCAATTTACTGTTCGATTAGAGTGGACTGGTAAAAAGGTTTATGGGTTTTTATGCGTCTAATTTCTCAATTCAAGTCAATTACTTCTTAAAATACTTCCGAAAGGCATTACTACTTTAATAGAAAATTGCAATTGATAAAAAATTGCGTATGATACAAATTACTTTTTGATACAATTTCCTTTTAGTAACATTGTCAATATGCCAGGGAGTTGATGCGAAAAAAGCATTTGAAGAAGGAAAAACGCTGTTACTTATGGGTTATCAGTTTTTGGCTTGAAATATAAAAACCCTAAAAAAACGGTTGGATTATTTCGCTTGTAAAGTTTATGCCGGGAAAATGAATCTAAGCGCTATCCTTACACAAATTTAAAATGATCTAATTTGCTATTTTTCGATGTTTAATTTCCAAATCTGTTTCTTTGATTGTATCCTTTGTGTATTTTAGTCCCTTTTACAAGCGAGGAGGGGCCTTTTGGATTGGAGCCAATGATTTGCAGTACGAAAACTGTTATGAATGGACTGATGGTCAGCCGTTCGAATTCATCTGTAAGTGTCGTTTCCATGAAAGCCGAACCAGTTCCTACAAATGCTGAATTCAGGACCGACCTGTCTGAATTCAGCATCTTCACAGCCCAGGCAATGCGAACGGTACCTTCAGATTTACATTGAAGTCCAACAAATAGTTAAACTAAATTGAGATAAATATTAAATATTAAACTAACTTTCTAAAAAATGTTTTCGTTTTTCATTCATTTTCTTTTAAAAATGTAGGTAAATATATGCAAGAAAATTCGTAAAAAATAAATGTTTTCTCAAATAATTCACTGTGCATCAAATATTTCAAAAAACTGAAATTGAATGATCAAAAAAATTCATCACGTAGAATTTTAAGGTAGAATGGAGTAATCCCAACTTGAATATCCTTTCTATAACTTGATCTAACAGTCAGAATGGCACGAAATTTCATTCAGGGATTGATACAGATAGGTTTGGTTTGTCACTCTACGGTCATTTTTGTAATACACTTTAGGCTAATTAGACTGGGACCTACAGTTTAACGATACAGATAGAGAAAACGATTTAGAGAAACCAATTGATTAAAGAGTAACCAATAAGAAAAAAAGATAGCACTTTGTATTGCTTGAAGAGTTAGATTGGTTATACAAATGAATTCCCAGTAACAATACTGAATCGAAACGTTACTTTTTACTTTTCATCGTACCCATCGTTCTTGTGAATCAAGAATTGGATCTTGTGTAGAGAATCAGTTTAGTCATGTTACTGTCGGCTGTGCAATCCGAAATAAGAAAGAATGATTATCATACCTCGTCTTAAAAGCTCGAGACCACATCGACACAGGTCATAGATTGGAGATAAACCTACAAACAAAAGTTGTATGGGGTTAGATCATTGGATTTGGCCAGTAAATCAACTGAAAGAAACGGTTGATGACTCTTTCATCTGTATAATTAATATATAATTTAATCTGTATATATCAGAAATTGGCATGTTAACAATCTATAATGCCTGAAGGAGTTTTCATCTAATATAGAAGTTATTTCAACGACTCCTAAATTTATGGAATGACAAACTGTTAAGCATAATATATTTTTCAGAAAACTTCAGTGTCTCTGCATGTTAGCGGAACAGTTGGCAAGTCCTATTGGAGTAACGTTCTCAAGAAAGAAATATTCAATAAATAATTATGCTACAAAGCCATATTAAACAGTAACTTTTCTTACATAGATTGTCTGTAACGCATGAGGCGGTTCCAAATTCGTTAATTTTAGTGGTTAACAATCCTATTCAATGAAAAGATGTGTTTCATCTCTTCAAAATAATAAATCAAGGGCGAGCATTATCAATTTGCACTCTGGCAGATAACATGAAAACAAATGGCAAGCACCAATCGTTATGTGTGAATTTCTGTATGCGACTGATATTGTACAAGCAGCAACTTTCTGCAAGACTTTCCATATCAATAGATAATTGTAACTGAATGTCACGAAACTCCACTGTACAAGCAATGTTTTCTCGTTCATTCTTTTTTTTTTAAAGTTCGAATTTGATGGTGTTTCAGCCTGTGTATTAGAGAAATCTGCATTCAAATCTTTACCTTGTTCATGTGCATAGTCATGCAAAAACAATTTAGTCAAATTTAATAAGTATATTTATTGAAATCTTTCTTTTCATGTCTTGATTTGCTTATCTACCAAATTCATGTCATTCGATTTTTAGATCGAGCTATATTAATGATGGGAAGTATTATCAGCTTTATTATAGCCACTCGGCTGAAGACTTAATCTTTTAACATCATTTTAAAAGTCTCATTTACGAAAAAGCTTGATGCACCATAAAGAAAGTGATTTTTTATTGAAATTAAATATATATGTATAAAGTAAATACATAGGTAAAGAAATGCTTAAAATCTAAAAAAAAAATCAACGAACTAACAATCGATGGCTTGCAATTTCACACTGAATTTTCAAACCAGTAATTGTTGGAATTTTTCCTTGTGGCTATGAATTATGACACTGAATGACAATTATGAATTATGAATTTTATAGACTTAAATTCAACATGTTTCAACATCACAAAATAAAAAAGATAGCTATCATAGTTATCCAAAAAAAAACTCCTGGGATATATCATCATATATCTTCAGCAATAGTTTTCAAAAAAATTCTATCAAAAATACAATCCACTAAAAAGAAATAATCAGCCCCTAAACTGTATGTTTCATCCAATTTCGCAGCAAAATTATAATAGCGTTTCCTTTTTTATTAGAAAAACTAGATCAATTGTTAGTTTCCCTTAAAATTCCTGTGCACTTTGACAGACATTTATGAATAAATTCAAATTTATTTTCTATTATATATGTTTCCTAAATATTTGCGATAATGGCAGTTCAAGGAGAAATAGGAATTGTACTGTTCTTTAGTAGAATTGTTTTTAGACTATCAATGGGCAATAGCAATATTTAGGATGAAGTTATCATTATATAGTTTCATTTAAATTATTGATTAATAAAAGAAACTAACATCTGATGTTTATTAACTAAACAATTGGCTTAGAATTTTGTAAACTTTGTTTACTAGGCTGGTAAACAAATGTCCGAAAATTTAATTATTTTTAATATCAAAATAGAAAAAATAAATACTTGTAATGTTTGATCAGATTAAAGGGTAGGATCTAAAATTATTTAAATTGCGAATGAAGTGACACCAGCTCTTTTCTTTTGAATTTCACATACGATGGTATATTCGGTTCAATATAAAAAACAAATTTAAATGATTAATCTCGATTTCCAACTGAAATTAATTCTAATATCTTTTATACTCCATCAACCTAAAAGAAAAGAAATGTATCTACTGAATAAAATTAAAAAAAAAAAAATTTAAAATTTATTCGTAATTTTTCAAAGATGAAAATAGCAAATATCAGTTTTGATGGTTTGTCTGAATTATTACTTTTGAAATAAAAAATTGCTTCAATAATAAAACAAAACTTATTTATAGAGAATAAGTCAAAATACTGCAGACATATTTTTATACTGTATTATTAATGCATTCCAAACTTAACACAATCAAATGATAGTGCACCGAAGAAAACTTTTGATTACTTACTTTCTTGCTGAATGTTAGAAAATATCAGGTATAGGACGGATTTCAATCAGTTTGTTATTTTCGAAGGAAAAAAAAAGAGAATAACAGCAATATATAGTGAGTAAGTAGAAACAACACAGAAAAATAATTTAAATAATTTCGTGAATCTTTACGCAAAAGATAAACACTGTTATGTATCAAATGAAATAACACTTCATAGGGAAAATTTATTTTCCTTAGTAGGGGTATATATCTCTGCTTCAATAAATTTAATATTTTTTTTTAAATTTTTTCTGTATATTTTAGCCAAAAATCTTTTTTTTTTTTTTTTTTTTCGTCTTTATTTCTAAGGGAGCCTTTTTTTTGCATTGCCTTTATCCTTTTTAAAATATGCTACATCTAATTTTAATGGATTCCTTTTTCAATTATTTTAGTGTCGTCCTGCAGTAGTTTAACCTCATTTTTGTATTTTCTCATATCTTGGCAATTATTAATACATGTTATCTTTTTTTTAATTGAAAACTAAAATAAATATTTCAAAAGAAACCCCTTCCTGACAATATCAAGCATGAAAAACATTTTATACTTAGCATTAATATTAGTAACATATTTGTAAGATCACTCTCCTTATCATTAAAATTTTCAACACAAAAATAATAATAATTATTCTGGCTAGTTTCTATAATTAACTCAAGAAACTGAACAGAATAAGAAATGCAATTTTCGGAATAACTTTTATTAACTAACTTTAAACGATCCGTGCAATGCAAATTAAAAGAAAATAGAGTTCGTGAACCTTTTTATAGGATTAAAAGAATGCATCATTAATTTATTGGATGATAATATGAATAGGAATGAGTTGTTGAGGTAATGTAGTTATTCGAATTTCAGTTGTATTTAAATTCCATAATTTTGAAGATTGTAATTTTTTAAGTGTAAATGATGATAACAAAAATAATAATTCTTTTTATCTTGAAAATTATTTTGTTTCTTGTTTTATTAGATTATATGAAAAACATTTTCATATATAGATTCTTGATTATTTTCTGCATAATGGAATAATTTTACATTATTTTTTTTTGTAGTTAGTAAGAAATCCTACTATAGGAACAAAATTGTTATTCAGCTTTTAGTAAATATTTCATCAAATAAAATGTTATAGGCCAAAAAAATATCTGACATATTTCTATCAATTGAAAATTAGGATGGTTAAGAATATTGAATACTATCGAAAAGAACAAAAATTCATCTCTGTACTTGTATTATATTGCGGTCTGGTTTATTAGACAAAATTGTTCCCATGGCTTATTCTTGTTGAGTCAATAGTAAGTTTGAAAATTATTAAATTCTAACTGCTATCCATTCTGATTATAGTTTTTGAATGGTGAAATGTATTGTTATCTTGAGCAATGTTGACAGGGAAATAGTTTTTACATTGATTCTTCGCAACTGTGGAATCTTTGACATAATATATGCCAAACATTTAGCAAGAAAGGAACTTGCATTTTTGCAAAAACTCTTTATACAATTAACACAACCCTGAAAAACATTTTAAAGGATGTTCACCTTAACTTATTGGTTTTCTCCTAAATCTCGATTGTATGACATTTCTATCAATTTCATGATCAGATGGTAATTTCTGAATTCAGTTTTGAATATCAGATGGTAATGACTAACTTTTTTAAATATTTATATCACCTTAATATTATTTCTTCTTTTTCTCTGGTCTTCAATATTTTGTTTTCTTCCATGGTGCAGTTAAGTTACTGTTCAGTTATACAATGCAGTTCAGTTAACAATCTACAAGATCAACTTTTTATATATAACAATAAAATATTAAACATTTGGATTGAAATCTTTTCACTGTTCAATAGAAAAATTAATCATAAGATGTGTACTGAATTAAATAATGAATTACTGACTTCCAAAAGTGTATAAACTTATTATCAATTCATTTGTGTACCTCTGCTTGAGTGGTTCTTGAATAAAATAACCACATGCCAATTATTGTCCGATCTGCAGACAAATTTACAAAAAAAAAAAAAAAAAAAAAAAAAATTGGACCAAATCAAAAATTTTAATATCATTTACTTACATGTTTAAAGAACTGGTTAAGTGCTTTCATTTTTTATATATTCTAAATGTACAGCATTTTTAATGTTTATAAACTTGTTTGATACTATGATGTAAATGTTATTTATAAGTAAAATAACTGTAATTTTAAC
>BPLR01021529.1:0-27514 GCA_021605095.1 Caerostris extrusa
GCCTCTTCTGATCTAAATCCAACCCTGTTCATGCATAATAAAAAAGTGTGATTAATATTTTAGATTTCTTACACTATTGAAGCTTAACAAAAAGAATTAATTTATATATTATGAAAAATTAATGAAAATTTATTTTCCTTACTGGCCATAAATTGATATTCATGTTTAGATTTTTTTATAGCAAATTTGATAATTTCAGAAGAAATTTCCAGAAATATTATATTCCTTAAAAGACAAGGTCATAAATATATAGCTTTTTAAATGTTTTCGTTTCAAAAAGTAAAAACAAAAATATAGTCCAAAATTTTATTAAAAAATCACTAACAGCAGAGTAATGCTAGCAAATTATTGCTATTTACAACAATAAATATACATAATTCTTCTTGAAAACTATTACAACAAATATAGACATCTCTCAGATGACTGTGCTAGGGAAAAAGCTTTTAACAGGCAGCTGGATTATTGATGCGAGATATGCATACAATCTAATATATAAAATTCTCGTGTCACAGTGTTTGTTGTCAAACTCCTCCGAAACGGCTTGACCGATTCTTATGAAAATTTTTGTGCATATTTGGTAGGTCTGCGAATCGGTCGTAATCTATTTTTAAACCCCTAAGTGATAAGGGTGGCCCACCCCTAAATATTTTTTAAAAATTTCTTTCGTAAAACAATGTAGTGGTTTTTTTAATTTCTTAGTCATGACATTACAGCACGTGTGCTTAAACAAAATTAAAGTCTTTTAATCGGACACATTTTAAACTTTTATTTAATTAAGCGATCTTATATAAATCAACACGTGTTGTGAACTCGCGCCAACAACGGCCGTTACTTTACCTGTATATATTATACGCAACGTTTTTGTGGGAATAGTTTTAATTTAAAAGAGAAATATTTACGTGTTAAATAAATATACGTATTTTACCATTGTTAAAGGTAAGTCAAATAATAAGAGAACGAATACTGTTATATTTGCATGTGTAGCGTGTTAAGGTCTTAAGTGAATGTTTTGTTAAGTTATATTCTTTGCACGTGTAGCATTAAATTATATTTACACGTGTAGCGTGTGTTAATGTTTAGTTAGCAAAATTGGCAACTTTTATTATTGTTCTAAGAAAAATAAAGATGGCTGTTATTGCGTTTTAACTTACAGGTGTAATTGTGCGTGTAATTTTCTTTATTATGGCGAATCTGGGATTCCTGTAAAGTAAGTGTTATTTGCAATTCGAAAGCATAAGATTATCAGAAGCAGAAACTTATAACGACAAACTATTTGGCGGCACTCTGTTACTCCTTTCAGGTGATTTCAGGCAAACACTTCCTGCCATTCCACGTTCAACGTACGCTGATGAGATCAACGCTTGCTTAAAATCATCGTCACTGTGGCGTAATGTTGAAAAATGACAACTAAAAGTAAACATGCGCGTTCAAATGCTTCAAGATCCCTCCGCTGAAACATTCTCAAAGCAACTGTTAGATAGTGGCGATGGAAAAATTGCTGTACATGAAAATACTGGATGCATAAAATTTCCGATAGATTTCTGCACAATCATCGACTCGCAAAATAATCTCATCGACCACATATTTCCCGATGTATGCACACAATTCAAAAATCTTGATTGGTTGGCAGAAAGAGTAATTTTGGCAGCAAAAAATGTGGACGTCAATGGTTTAAATTCCAAGATACAACAGTTGTTGCCAGGGAACTTGGTGTCATACAAATCTATCGATACAGTTTGCGATGCCAATGAAGCTGTAAATTATTCAATTGAGTTTTTGAATTCATTGATTTTGCCAGGCATGCCACCGCATCATTTACAATTAAAGGTTGGGTCTCCGGTTATTTTGATTCATAATTTGAACCCACCACGGCTGTGCAATGGAACACGATTAGTCATTAAAAAATAAATGAAAAACGTTATCGAAGCCATCATTTTGAATGCCAAGTTCGAGGCGAAAATATATTGCTGCCACGAATCCCTATGATTCCCACAGATGTGCCAATTGAATTCAAACGTATTCAATTTCCGGCATTCGCAATGGCAATCAATAAGTCGCAAGGCCAAACGATGTCTGTTTGTGGCTTAGATTTGGGCACACCATGTTTTTCCCACGGCATGTTCGCGTGTGGGTAAACCATCCAGTTTCTTTGTGTTGGCTAAAGACGGACTAACCAAAAATATTGTACACTCCATTGCACTTAAAGATGCTGATTATTTTTTAATTGCCATAATTAGTAGTAAATATGTAAATAGCTATTTTTGATGCATATACAGCTTCAAAGCTCTGTTAACATTGGAAAAATTAAAGTTGTAATTTACATTTATTTTAAACATACAATAAAAAGCATAATTACATTTCCTTATGGAGCTTTTTTAATGTTACATTTCTTATTAATGTACATAACATTCTTAATGTATCAGACATTTATTACTCTTACTACATTAAGATATAAATGAATAGAGAAATTCCATTTCGTTTTGAAAATTGAATTTGAATTTTTTTTTCAATTATTTTTTGCGTCTTTTTTCAAACATTACTGAAGGTCACATTAGGTAAAACTGTTCTTTTATTAAAAAATCCTTTAATTAAAAGAACAATTGTTTTCTTCTGAAAAAAAAAAACCTCATTTTACTATCAAAATTGAACATGGATATGCTTTTTTCGAAACATTCTCGCATTTTATTAACGTTAAAATGTATTCTAATTTCTGTTAATTCAGTACCAATATATTACTGTTGTCTAAATTCCCCAAACAACCCCATTTATGCTTTCAAAATCTCTTCTCAAAACCGAACGCGGTTGTTTTTAACTCCCGCATTAGTTACAGCTGATTCAACAAAAGAGATGTTATTTTAAGAGAAATCTAAAAACATAAAAGAAAATATACAGTGATTCATTCGAATGTTTCTAATTGAATGTGCTGGAACTTTAATTCAATAAGATTGTATGCAATTGAACTTTGTTTCATTTGAATAGCAGAATGGATTAACACATTTATTAAAATACGCAAAATTCTTGACTTGCGTTAACTTGACTCTTGAAGATAAAACTGCTGATTTCATATTGAATATATATTTTATATTGTCAATACGTATAATGAAATATACATATTGAAATTTCTTTTTCTTTAATTTCTTTTTTCAAATATGTTCATAATTTAAAATTTACATTTTACGAATATGAACATATTTGATACTTGTTAATTAGAAGAATGCTGGAAGGTTATTTAAATTATAATACATAAAAAATTTATAAAACAGTTTATGGGCATTGCTATTAATTGTTTATGAATAAATTCACTTTAGCATGATAAAATAACAACAAAAGAGTTTTTTGTTGTTATTAAAAGAGAGAGAAATATTTTTTTATCGTAATGTTGACAAAATCTTCATTAAGCATTTAAATTATTTGTCGAGATTCTGAGATATATGATTTGATTTGTCACTCTACGGCCATTTTTTGCACTCTAAGCTAATTAGACCGGCACCTACAGTTTTACGGGGAACCGAACCACTCACAAGCATCCATGCTGCCGTTAGTATTCGATCCCGACGTCTGTGGATCAAAGGATTTAGAGCTAGCCAATTGGCCACCAGATCGCTAGGTTTTAACCTGGGTCCCTATATTTCTAAAAATAATGACTACAACTGATTCCGCTAATAGATTTTAACCTGGTTTGGTTTATTCCTCTATTGTAATTTTTACATACTTTAAGTTAATCAGACTGACATAGTTTAACATGGATTCTGAACAGCTAATGAGCATCTAAGCCCCCGCCAGGTTTCAAACCAGAAGCCTGTGGTACCAAAGGCCGAAGCGATAGCCAATTGGCCATCAGGCCGCTGTATGAAATATATGAGAAAACGACTCCTGCCAGAAGATTTTATTTTAGAAAGGCAACATTATCGGAATAACCCATTTATGAAAATGCACATTACTTTTTATAAAACAATTTATGTACCTTCCAACCCTAAAAATAACTTAAATAGTCGGCCTAAAGTTTTTGACACACAACTAAAAAAAAAAAGGCCTGAAAATCGCAACATCCATTTGTCATTTCACGGCTTATCTCTCGTCAAAGATTAGGGACTTCGGCCTAATCCTTCCATTTGTGGATTAATGGATTCTCCGTTGTGTACACAAAAGTGGAGGAAAGTTTTCGTCAGCGCCACAAACTTTCCACCCACACTTCTTCTAATCCCCCGTCTTGATCTTAAAATCGTTCGTTGAGGGCACTACTACTTAATCTTCTATCGCCAAGTGTTATTGTTTGTATCTCTTTGTGTTTTGTATCTCGTTCAGCGTTTCTATAGTGGAATGATTCAGAAATAGCAAAATTTTTACAATGCATTTTTGGTATCTGTAAGAGGAAGACGGGTTTAGAATATTTAAGATTTAAAAGCAAATGATGTAAACATGTGTAGAAACATGAAGAACATTTATTCCGAAATTCAAATGATTATCTACAAAACTTAGAATTATTCTCACTAAAAAGCGAATAAAAACATAATAAAATACATAAAAAAATCAATACTAGACTGGGCCAATATACAGGTTACTCATAAAATTAGTGTAATGTAAAACAAAACGCATAATAGCCCTCTTTAAAAAAAAAAAAAAAAAACTATAGAATTCTAAACTATTTTCGTTTCTTAAAAATCTCATTTAACTTTGATATAAAATTGTGTTTGCTTTCACTAGACGATCTTTTAGAAAAATTTTATGTTATTTAATTACATAAGTTTACCCTGTGAAAGAAATTTAAATAAATATTATGCAATAAAAAGCTTCTGAAAGAAATTTAAATAGACCAATAAGAATAGCTCATGAAAGATGTTTAAATAGACCTATAAGAATAGCTCATGAACGAAATTTAAATAAGTCAATAAGAAACGTTATAAGTGGTCAAGGGAAACAAAAAGTGATCAAGAAAATGAAAAAGTTATTAAGGGTATAAAAAACTCCTCTATCCAATGAAATGCCCTGAATTTAATGAGTAGCAAATAATCAATAACGATATCAATGATTTCAACATTTCTTCGAATTAAAGATAAGCATAATTTCAAAAAGTTGAATTCTGATCTTGCTTTGCATTGAGTTGGTTTCTGTATTTTGGTTTTATTGCAGGATAGTATGAGGGTATGAGTATGGTTATACAATCATACTCATACCCTCATACTATCATGTCGTACTATGTATGTATTCTGCTTCATCCAAATATGTTGTTGTAAAAGGACATCCTAAATAACATGTATTTTTGTTATCAGTCAGAATCAGTAATTAAGTAACTAACTCAAATTGTTTTCATTTTTAAGTGAAGTTAAAAGTTAGTTTAAGTTTCTCGTATTAATTTGGCTAAACTTAATTTTTAAATAGATTCCAAATCCAGAAATTGTCCTCAAAGAGATTGACAACCGAATTGATGCTCGCACTAACACTCAATTTCTTTTAGAATGATGTAAATAATATTTAAAAAGAAATTAGGTGTAATGTTATGACTTATTCTTCTTAATGTCCGGCAGCGTGGGATGGGCACCCCATGAGTAGTCTACTCATGGAAGGAGAGAAAGGAGACATCTTCTGTTGTGATGAAGCACCCGTAGGTAGAAGTCTGACTTGGCTCAGAAGGCTCAAGGAGGGCAGTGCCTTCCAGGAAGAAATTCATGGGGAACTATCCCACATTTGAGTATCATATGGGAAACTCCCAACAGGTAGTCTGACTAACTGAGGCAAGATGCTCGTATATAGTACATAAAGCTATTCATTTATACAGAATTTGTAATTTTTCACGAAAAACGAGTTTCTCGTAATCATTCTGTTGAACACCAGCGTTGTAACATAAGAAACATTCATTTAATGAATAATAAAAAATCAAAATCCCAAGTACGTTTTTGTATTGTTCGCCTAGGACAGTGGTTCCTAACCTAGGATACCTCAGGACGACTTTGATTACATGAAAATAATATAAATTATAGCGGAAAAAAAACCCCAAAAATTTGGATAGACTCGTCTTTACAATCTGAATTGAAAATATGAAATCTCATTATTTTATGGGCAGCCGGAAAGAAGAGTTACCAACAACCTTAACTGCAAAGCGATAAAATATTTGTAGCTTTATAGTTCTGGTTCCCAAAGTGGACAATACCACCGCCTAGGTAGAAGACTGAAATCATTGGTTTTGCCGGGGATGTTAAAAATAACAGGTGTTACATGAAAATAAGAACGCAATGAAAGCATAGAAAAAAAAAAAATGTTAAAGTAGAAGAATTATATGTTTCAATTGTCATTCCATTATATTCCATTATATGAAGAATTATATGTTTCAATTGTCATTATTGTCATTTCCATTATTGTAACATTATTTTCCAGTTATATGCACAAACTGGAATTTATAGTGAATCGCTGCGGCTATCAAATCCATAGACAACAAGGAAGCATTAGTAGGCGAAACTGGTTGACGTATACAACTTGCATCAAAGAGAATATGTGCGAATAATGAATTGTTGAGAATATAAAGTTGAAATGATGACATCCAGCATAACAAATTACACACATTTTATTTACACATTACGTACAAATGGTAATCGTATTATGGTGCTCGGTGACTCAGGTTTCAGGTTCGAGTCCCGGCGGTGCCATGGATGTCTATAGCGTTTCGGGAAAATGATATGGAATCCATTTTATCAGAATTTTCGGAATCCGGAATCCACGTTAAACCGTAAGTCCCTGTCTAATATGACAGAGCGTTCAGCGTAAGGCTGACATTCATACTCTGTAAAAAGGAAACCATCTCCTATTTCCACATCTTCCGGGAGGCAGATAGCCTTGGCTCACCATGGGCTGTAGTATCAGGGAGTTAGTTAATTAGTTAGTGCGAATTCTATTAATTTAAAGTTTCATTATATTTATAAATATAAATTGTAAATATATTTACATATACGGATTTACTTATTTATTTATTACATTTTTTTGTCTGTTTGCTGAAAGAGGATAGATTATCAGATTATTTTTTCTGAAGATAAATTTGGGAATTATTACCTTACATAAATAAAAGACTCATCCTAAGAACATTCTTTTCTAATGCACAGATTCTGAATTAATAGCAAAATAATCTGCATGTTGCCCTTGACTTGATATTTTCATCTATCTTCATTTGAACCTGATTTTAAAGTACGAGCTCATTCCTTGTATTGAAAATATTTGAAAGATGCATCTAAAAACTTGCCTATAAAATTATTTTTATGAGCTTTCGCCACAACCACCGACGTAACCATTGTTTTTTAAAAAAAAATTTTTAACTTTAGAACTATTTTTAGTTTAAAAATTAATTCTGCAGATTAAACAATTATATTTATTTTTTATATTATTATATTATTTATTAGTATTTTATAAAATAAATTAAATGTATTATTTAAAATTGTACCATGAGTTATGAGGAAACTTAGAAGAAAAATAAATAATATTTAAAAGTAAGGAATAATGACAAGAATGAAAAAATGTTTAACTTCTGTAAAAGCTAAACGTTTTTTACATGTTCTATGTTTATTCTTATAAACAGTCAGTGAGGCGACAACCTGATGCTGTAACCATGATTTCTCCCTACACACTGGCAAGAGCGAGCCTGTAGAGTTCAGGAGAAATGGTCAGATGGGCTGCAGACTCTCACCCGGAGAGGATGTATATTTCTCGCATCGTGTGCATAGATCAGTAGGGTTTGGTTTGTCATTCTACGGTAATTGTTTGCACCCTTTAGGCTAATTAGGCCATGGCCTACATTTTAACTTGAATTCCGAACCACTAAAAAACATCCATGCCACAGTCAGGATTCGAACTTGAAGCCTGTAGTACCAAAGGCCAGAGCGCTAGCGAATTGGTTTTCAGGCCGCAAGCGTAGCTGAGTATCGGGTTTTCTGCTTAGAAATAGTCCTTCCACGAATCTAAAATTATCTGTCTTTAAATATGTTAAATAGTGTATGTCTCTAATTTTATTATGTGTGTGGTGTTTGTGCGTGTGTCAATAAAGCTGCGAGTTCTCCAACCTGTGCCCCAAGTATCTCAATCTAACCCCCCCCCCCCTCCTCAACCTACCCCTCCTCTGGTTACCCATCCTGCACAGTACAATACACAGTATTTGAGATCAAAATTTTAAATTTCGTATGCAAATTTAAGTATAGCACATGCTAAATACACTCATGTCCATAAATTAAGGATAATTCAGAATCACACAGAAATTGAACTCTAAAATAAAAATTTACCTGTAGAATTATCACACACATCTTGAAGAAGAATATGCAAATTACAGGAAACCACCAGATGGCGCGGATAGTACGTCACAATGACGAGTGTAAGAGAGGGGTATATAAGGAATGGTGGCAAAGAAGTAAAATTGTTCACAAGCGCTTTAAAAGCCTTTCAGTGCAATAACCGCATAGTTATGGCACAAAAGAAGCATTTGCATGATTTTTACATGGTAGAATTATCGGACGAATGGAATGTGGAAGTACCCAGCTGGAAGTATCCGAGGAACTTGGAATCGCCCAGAGTGTCATCTCCAGGCTTTGGCAACGATTCCAAGATGATGGTAACGTGAGTAGATGTTACAGCACAGGTCGCCCCGAGTTACAACGCCGAATGAGGACCGGTATTTAGCAGTTACTGCCAAAAGAAACAGACGGAGCACAGCATCAGACCTGTCTCGTCAGCTCTCTTCAGCTACCGTTACGACAGTTTCAAGGCAAACAGTGTACAGAGGCTTAGGGCACATTGGTCTATATGCTCGTAGGCCTGTCAGATGTGTTCCCCTTACCGCAACTCACTGACGCCTGCGATTAACCTGGAGTAGAGAGCATGCATTGTGGACACCGCAACAGTGGTTTGGTGTGATGTTTTCCGACGAGTCCAGGTTTAGTTTGCAGTCTGATTCTCGCCGGACTTTCATATGGAGAGCGCCAGGTACCCGTCACCACCAAGAGAACACCATTGAACGACACCGTTACGGTGGTGCAGGATGGCTCGTTTGGGGAGGAATTATTCTTGGTTCCAGAACTGACCTGCATGTTCAGAGTGTAACGGTGACAGGCCACATCTATCGAGATGTCATTCTGGAACAACATGGGTGCTGAATTTCTGTTTATGGATGACAACGCCCGTCCTCACCGTGCAAACATTGTAGACCTTCAATTGGAGGTTATCACCCGTATGGATTGGCCAGCATACTCACCGGACTTGAATCCAATAGAGCATGTGTGGGATATGCTTGGCCGACGAATTGCAGCCCGTCAACCCCCTCCCCCTGTCAACCGCAACTTCGATGCGTGGTAATATTCCCCAAGATCAGATTGATAATTTGATACTCAGCCTGCCTAGGCGTTGTAAGGCCTGTATTGCATCGTCCGGGAGACATACTCCATATTAACCATCATACTAACCATGTTATACTGTTTTTTTGTAAATAGGTTCTTTTTTTTGAAATTTGCCCCAGGGAGTAAAAATCGCAATTTTTATTAATTATGTTAAACATATAGCATCTTTTTTGCTCTTTACCTTTTGTTTAATAAATAGACTTTACAAATAAGTCAAATTTGTTTTGCTTCTGTCTCTTTCTTTGCCTGAACTTCATTATCCTTAATTTATGGACATGAGTGTATATTATAATAACTTGCCTTTTTTATGCTTCATCCGATTCTCCATACATCTTTACGCATATAAGTAAAATTTTAGTCATTTTCCATTATAGATTTAAACATATTTAAGAAAAATAAAAAAGGAGAAATATTAACTTAAAGAAAAGTTTTGTTTCATAAATAATATCAGTATGATCTCTAATATAAATTTTAAAATCTTTTCTTTGGATGCAAAAATTAAAGTTGAAACAGTTTTGAAAAGTTGAATTATTGAAATTATACAAAATGAAATTTTTTATTTATTTTATTTAAAACTTTTTTTTTTTTTTTTTTTGCTGACAATATTTTTTTACGTGGTAAACCCCTTTAAAATACATATTTTTGTCACTAAAAGAAAGAACATAATTTAATATTGAAATCTGAATTTTGTTTTACAGTTATTCTTGAATTTTAATGCAGTTTTTTTTATCAAAAGGCTTTTTAGATACTTTTCACCTTTTCTCTAAGTTGTAAAAACACTTTATATTCAAAAGGAATATTAAATTAACCACAATTATATTATCATACTGATAATTTTAATACATTATTAGTATGATAATAGGAATTTGAATTAATATCCACATTAAAAAGTATTACAATTTTTTTTTTCAAAAATTCCCCCATAATTTAAAAATTTTTTTTTAAAAAAATGTCTTCTTAAAATTTCAAGATATAAAATTTCAAATATGTGATTTGATCCCAAAAATGAATGCAAAAAAGGCTAAAAAAAACTTAATGCAACCCTTTAATCAGTAAAACGTACTTTAAAAAACACATGGGATTCTTTTAATTTAAAGTATTTAATTTAAAGGCGCTGTATTGATTCATATACTGAAATTTTCATTTCTGTAAAAAGAAACAAGAATCTTATAAAATATAGAAATAAATTAGAAAACAATACCATCTTCGAAAAAAAAGAATATTTCAATTAGGAATATAATAATCTGGTATTTGTTGGAATAATATAATTCTGCTTTAATTAAAATGGTGTGAAATTAAAATAATCCAATTATAAAATTATTTACAAAATTAAAAGGGCGACTTCTGGCTATTCTCTAAACTCAAAAGAACACTCCGGGGGATCGTTTTGAGTCGATTGAAGAGATTCAACGTGAATCTCCGCGCACTTTGAAGGTCATCCCTGCCGATGACTTTTTAGCATGCATTGAGGACTGTAAAAAAGTTGGCATAAGTGCATTGTGTCTGGAGGGGATTACTTTGAAGACGATGAAATAAATATGGAAGAATAAATAAAGAGTTTTTGAAAAAAAAAAAATTAATTGGTCTTGCATTTTGGGCACAGTAGTAAATCTATCGAAAGCGCAAGATCTATAGAAAATAATAGCAATAGGGATTCATAATAGTCCTCGATGTTTCTTTATACGTTAGCAAATACAAGTCATATTAAAGAACAACAGGATTTAATAGCCACAGAAAAAAATCCACAAAGCAACAGTTAATCACGATATTACAAAGCACATCAATCAAGTTCAAATAGTCACAGAAATATTCAAAACAAAAATTGTTATCTAACGACAGTTTTCTATTGACTACATTATATACTTAAATCCCACTTATAAGTTTATGACTTGCATCTAAATTTACATTTGTGTCATAATATTTGTTTTATAACATTTTGCCGTAAAATAACAAATTAATTGTTCATTAGTTTTTAGTAATATAAAACTTAACCCCAAATGATAAAATAATCATATTTTAATTGATTAAACTTCAATAAATTGCAACAATTTACTTTATTAATATTTATAGTTCAAAATAACTGCTATGAATACTAAAGATATCAAACGCAATTGCAACTCCAATACAATTATTATATCACGAATAGATTTTTAATATATGCCAATAAAAGATGAAAAGGAAAAAAAAAAAAAAAATACAATTATTGCATGACTTACCATGGGATGCGAAAACAGCATTCATAAACAAAAGTGTCCCAAACATGACCAGTCAATGTCAAATATTTCCAGTCACTGGTGATATAATGGCGACATTTGAATCAAAAAGTAATCCAGTTAGTTCACTGCTGTTTGCTTTGTCATATTCAATTTGTGCATTTTCAGCTGTGACGCAATAATTTACGTGACTTCATCAGTAGGGTATTATAACTGAACACAGCATGATTAATGATAAAGTTCGAATTTATCATTGTGCTATGGTTTTATACAGTCCAATACAATGTTTAATTGATCTGTGAAAGCTGTATATCATTTCAAGTCATTATCAAATGAAATATATAGTTTATTTTAACTTATTGTTTTTTCTTTTGGAACATTCAGGTTTTTATATTTTAATTTTTCACAGACAATAAAATCATTGTCTATGTTTATCAAAATATTTAATGACTCGATATTTTTAAGATATGGTAGAATTTATGTATCAATATAAATTTGGAATATTTCTTATAAATAATAAATTAACAATACATTTCAAAAATTATACAAAATTATCATTTATGATAAGGTGTTACAAAAAAAAATAATTTTAATTATTTCTCAGATGTCTTTTTAGATTTATTTTCTTGAATAGAATTGTTTAGTTTTTGTAATTATCTCATTAATCATAAGAAAAAATTAATATTATTATTATTCAATCAAAACAGAAGCAATATAATACTATTTTTGAAATAGCCCAGTTAAACTATGATAATGCACTACTCAAATAAAAAATTCATAATATTTAATTACCATTATTAATTATATGAAATAAAACATGTCAAATCTAAAATTAATTAGTTTGCAATGCTATAAAATTCAGTTGTTGTGTATATACTGGTAATTTATAGATGAATATAGATTCAACATTTGTTATACATTATCCAGTGAGTTAGTAAAGATTTCAAAAGTTTCTGCTCTCAAATCAGTCACGAAATAAACTTTAAACCATTCGTAAAAATGAAATTTGTAATATGAAACTCAATTCACTTGATTTTTTTCAAAGTATCACAAGGGATTATTCAAAATAAAATATCTAGCAACACATTAAATAAGTACTCCCACGGAACACAATTTTTCGAAAATCATCCGATAATGCAAAAAAAAAAAGTTGACAAAGAACAGTAGTTCCACGTGGTCAATTTTCCGGATTTTTCCCGAACGAAAACGGGAGCACAACTTTCCTGTTTCTGACCCATGCTCTGAGAGAAACAGAGACACGTCTCGTTCACTTTCAATAGGAAGATGGGATTCTGCGCAGGTCAGTTCGCGCAGTTTCGATTGATAACGAGCCAGTATTGGAACTGATTTGAAGGAAAAAAGTAACTAGAATCTAGTAATAAACTGTTATAAGATAGGTAACTATAGGTATTGATTAATCATTAGTTCATTTAACGTTAATTTTGCCTTCTTAATTTATCAACCATAATATTAAAAATTATTTAGTTGACTGTTTTGGTTTATTGGATGTTTATTTCATGTCTTTTATCATATATCTAAGCCAATGAGTGTATATCTATACCTTTTTGGGTGTATTTCTTATAATCTTAGAAGTTTAATCCTTGGAAATATATATTTTTTTTCAAATAGAAGTTTTTTTTTTATATGATGCATAGCTGAAAAAGGAAAAAACTTTATTAATTAAATAAAATTCGTAATTTTTATAGCCAATTTCAGGGAAGTTCACAGAAACGTTTTTAAAAGTTTTTACGGAAAAGTTCGATTTAAACATTTTTTTTTAGTTAAAAATTCTGCTATACGATAATTATGAATAAAATATGATGTCATAGTCCTTCATTCTGATTCGTAATTCGCATTTAATTTTTTTTAATACGTGCTTAATTTATTCAAAAAGAATTCAATCAATTCATTCCACATATGAATCGAGTATATTTTTAAATCTTATAAAATTTCTTACTAGGATTACCATTATAATCTATGAAATATAGGGGAAAATAAATATAAAATTAATGTAGAGACAGCATGTCAATAATAACTTATTTGATGTATCATTTGAAAAGTAAATTAAATAGAGCGATTTTTTTATACTAAATTATTATTAGTATTTTTCGTTTTACATAATTTAACAAAACAAGGAATTAGGGCAAGGATCCATAATTTAACATCTTCCTTTTAAAAAGCTAACTAAATGTTACCATAAATGTATATTTAAAACTCAATAATATGTATTTTAGGTAAAATATTTCAGAAATATTTAGACTATTCTTAAGGCCGTAGTCAATAAGAGTCTGAATATTTAAGGTTTTTTTTTTTTTTTTCTCATTCTGTAAATTAACAAAGAAGCTGGAACGGAGACCGTATTTTAACAGTTATGACCGCATTCAAGACCGGAGTGTTTAGGTATATGCATAGACCTGCACACAAGATTTCGTTTTGGAGGTCCAACAAAATAAAAACCGTTTACGAAAGCCAAGCCAGTCATATCAAACTATAAGCAACAGGACGTGTATCTGGAAATTATATATATTAATTATTTTATTAATAATATTTAGATTACACACAATATAAAAAATAAAAACTTGATCTCTAAAAAAATAACACTTTCATAAACCGATTATAAATTGAAATTCAGCCTCTGTTAACAACTCATCGTTTATGGCATTTTATCTTTTGGGCACAGCATGTATGTATGTGTGTGTGTGTGTGTGTGTGTGTGTGTGTGTGTGTGTGTGTGTGTGTGTGTTGTCGTCATCTTAATGGAAGCACAAAATAAGTAAATAAATCTATCAGGAAATTATTTAATTATACGTTTAGCAAGTTAAAATACCAATTTCTAATAAAATAGGGCTCAATGTATAAAATGTAGTAATCAGATAAGTAAATCTATACTACTATTATAACCTCATTAAAGCATGAGAGCACAAAGCTGATAAATCTTTTAAATATTGTTTAATATCATTGTTTAATCATCATTTTAAAAGGGAGTGAGGGAAACTGCTGCCACATAAGCACGATTAAATTTGAAAAATTTACCTAGATTGTGCAAATTTCATAATGCGTATACGACAGCAGCTCTAAACTCTTTCCCTAACGGTTTTTTTTTGCAAACACTCATCTCCCCCATGTCTTCCACAGTCTGCATACGAAATGTGGTTTCGTGCTGTTCTTTAGTTTTAGACTCTACACAGGGAAAGTTATTTTATATCCATTCTGTATTTTAATTTATTATAAAGGTGTAGAAAAAAATAATTTAAAAAAAGCAATTCCCATAAATCACATCAGGAGAAATGAAATTGTAATAATTTATTGAATTATTACTATTTAACATTTAATTTCTATCATTTTGCACAGCGGAAGATTTTATTTAATAATAATTTATTAACGTTTGCATCATACAAAAAGATCCGCATCGGAAGTGAAAAATTACAAGAAAGGAAGCAATGCTATAAGAATGCAAAAAAAAGGGGAAAAAATATAAAATAAACCAAATATTTAAGATTAACTAATATCCAGCATGTAAATACTAAAAATGAATAGAATTTATTGTAATGTTTGTGCGTGCAGGCGTATGTATGTTTATGTATGTGTGTATGTGGGGGGCTGCCTGCGGGCAGGCGTATGTATGTTTATGTGTGTGCTATATGTGTTTGCGTATGTGCGTGCGTATGTTCATACATGAGCATGTATGTGTGGGCTTATGTGCGTGCATGCGTGCGTATGTGCGTATGTCTATGTGTGCGTGCGGACGATGTGCGTATGTATGTCTATGTGTGTGCATGTATGTGTGCATATGGGCGTGTGTTGTGAGCGTGTGTTGTGTGTGAGCATGTGTGCATGCGTATGTGCATATGTATGTCTATAGGTGTGCATGTGTCCGCGTGTATGTGGGTGAGTGTGTATATATGTGTGTATGTCTATGTGTGTATGCGTGTGTGTGTGTGTGTGTGTGTGTATATGTGTGTGTGTGTGTGAGTGAGTGAGTGAGTGACTGTATGTTTGTGTATGTGAGATTGAGTGAGTGAGTGACTGTATGTTTGCGTATGTGTGATTGAGTGAGTGAGTATCTTCTTAATGGAAGAACAAAATAAGCAAATAAATCTATTAAGAAATTATTTAATAATACCTTTAGCAAGTTAAAATACCAATTTCTAATAAAATAGGGCCCAAGAAATAAAATGTAGTAATCAGATAAATAAATATATTCTATTATAACCTCATTAAAGCATAAAAGCACAAAGCTGATAAATATTTTAAATATTGTTTAATATCACTGCAAAAATATTTCATTATTAAAAATGTTAATTTTCGCATAATAAGCAGTACAATTTTACGGGTCATTTTAAATAATTTTTTTAATTACAAAATCGGATTAAAAAAGAATTAAATTATCAACAAGAGCAGTTTAATAAATGGAAAACCCTATTACAGTAATTTTCATCAACATAAAAATAGAAGAGAATTTATCAAAATTAAATATAGTTAATTAATAAAATTTCAATAATTAAAATATGTGACATTACTAAAAATATATTAAAAAATATAATTTATACAGCTGAAGCAGAAATTATGCATCATCTTACCAAGTACAATTTAAATACAGAATATTTAAGTAATTTTAAGTAGTTTCTTGAATTGTAAAATAGAAATAAAAAAATTAATAACTTCAAATTATTAAAATAGATCAATATATTGAGAAAATTTGTATGATGTTTTTACTCAGCATAAAAATAGTAGAGGTTTTTTTTTTTAAATTAAAAATAAGCATTTATTAGAAATTTAATAATTGAAATAAATATATAACACAATTCTAAAAATACATTATATACGTCTATAGTTAAAAGCCGTACATCTTTTAGGAATAACTTTAATAGAGCTTTTAGTTCCACACTATCTGCCATGGAAATGATGATTCTAAATACAGTAGAAAGCAATTGGACTTACTTACATGCTGCATATTAGTTAATTTTAAATCTTTAGCTTATTTTATATCTTTTTTTTCCTTTTTTTTGCATTACTACTGTGTCCAAAAAATAATTGGTCCAAACGCGATGAATAAATTTTCCAAATTTATTTCATAACGTTCAAATTAATCCCTTCCGGACACAATGCACTTCTGCCGACTTTTTTTACAATCCTCAATGCATGCTAAAGAGTCATCGGCAGGGATGGCCTTCAAAGCGCGCGGCGGTTAATGTTAAATCTCTTCAATCGACTCAAAACGGTGTCCTCGGAGTTTAGGGAATAGCCAGAAGTCGCACGGAGTGAATACAGTGGTTGTGGAACAATATGGGTTTCATTTTTGGCGAAAAAGTCACGAAGAATCAATGCAGTGTGAGCTGGCGCATTCAGTATTTTTGGTACCAATCGAGATTTGACGCTTTTGAGGCCCAAATTGGAATTGATCAACTAACCTTCTACAATCTTTTTTCAGGATAACTTTTTAAATTTGGAATAAAATCGAAATATAATTCCATTTAATTTTTTAAATAATAATAATAATAATAATTTTGTGTTTTCTTTTAATTTAATAGAATAATCTAATTCATAATTAATTGTTTAATAAATGCTTTATACACTTTTGTAAATCAAATAAATTTTAAAAATTATTAATTCAATTTCTTTTTATTTTAAGTATATCAATTACATATTATTCTATCTTTCCTATGACAAACGAATTTAATTTTTAATTAATTTTTAATTAATTTTTTTAATAAACTCGGATTTCTACCCGCCCAAGGTTTTTTTTTTTTCTAAATTCTTCACGAGATGAAAAATATTTAATTACTAAAATATTGTTGAAAATGAAAAACAGTATGACGCATAAAAAAGTATTGGTTATTGATGTGATATGTTTTACAGATGTTGTTGTACATGCCTCCTCATTTCTGAAAGCAGTAGCTACAACGATGTCACCAGAGAATTCCAATCTCAGCTACAAGTCGGACAAAAAATAATCACATTGACTTATAATCTTATTTAAATATTATAAAATATACTATTTTGTTATTATCATCAATAGTAAAAAACCTACCAATTTCTTATTCACGAACACATTCTCCCGAGTAACAAATCTTAAAATTTAATTAATATTAATAAACCTAAAATGAATCTAAAAGCGTAGGCCGAATACCTCTGTACTGTATTTTACACGTACACGCGTATTTTTTTTTTTTTTTTTTTTTGTATATTGTTTTTTTTCCCCTAATGCAGAAGTGGCTACTGAAGTATTAAATTTTTTTTATTGCCATTCGAATACACGAACGGACATGCTAACCATTGCCGCTGGAAGCGGACGACGCACAGCCCCCAGAGATTCTCAGCGCTACGCTATAAATAAACATTTTTTAAATAGTTTTTTATATCGTTTAATATATTCTAATGAAATTTTAATATGATATATATTCCTGCATAATCGAGAAGTTTGAATATTCGTAAAAAAGGATAATCCAAAGTTAAAATTTTAAAACAAGTTCATTTAAGTAAATGTTTACTTGATAAGAAATTTGCTAAAGCTATAAAACAAAACACGATTAAATAATTTTTACATCAAAATAAAAATGTGAAGAAAAAGCCGTGAAATATAGGAAATATGTTAAATTAAAGTTTTACTATTATGTGTTGCTAATTTTTTACTTTTATTGCACATGTTTTCTAGAAAGATTTAATACGGTTAGAAGAAACTCTTATAACAATTTAATTCATATTATAGTTTTCAAATATTGCAAAAAGGATACTCATTTTCATGTTCCTTAAAACGATCGCAGCGCCGTCTATAAAGAAATCGCACTTATAATGTGTAAACTGTTAATAGATATTTTACAGAAAAACCCTACTTTGTTATCTACGACGAAACATCTCCTTACTTCATTAGAATATCATTTGTTTCCCTGTGCAATAAATAAGTGGTTCACGAGCGTCAATTCCTCACACAAAAAAAAAGTCTATTTAATTACACTGAAAAATTAACAAAAAATGTAATTAAAATTAAACAAAGGAAACTGAAAGCGTCCTCTGTGCTGTATTTTACACGTACACGTGTATTTAATTTTATATATATGCACATATTTTTTCAATGCAGAAGGTTACGATTTTGATAAATAACATCTTTTTTATTGCCATTAGAATGCACGAACAGAACATTGCCGCTGTAAGCGGACAAGACCCCAAAGATTCACAGCGCCATCTAGAATAAAGTTACGTATTTAACATTAACGGAATAATCTTAGGAAGTGGTAAATCTATATACATCACTTTAAGCAGTGAATATTCAATGAACGTTTTTTTAAATGCAATTTTTAATACATTATATTTTTTAATGGACTTTCAACTACTACTTTTTTTTACTTTTTTTTTTTTTGTCTACTTTAAACTAAATCCACTTAATTATCTTAACAGCTTTTGCTATTTATTTAAATTGCTCATATATCTTGTTATATTGTTATTTACTTTAAACCTTTGATCCTATCTTTGTTTTAAGTTTTAATTATTAAGTATCTAACTGTAAATTTTAAATTTTTTCAATAGTAAATCTTAACTACTCGCTTTTCGCGTCACACTAGAGTACTTTTAGTACTTATTTTGCAACCAAATAAAAAATGTATTTTTTCCTAACTTAGGTTGGGTTTTTGCAATTGTTTCCGAGGGGCTGATGGCGCCATCTGTCGGCGAGCCAGTCACGTAAACTTGTTGTGTTTGCAACTTGTTGAATGTTGCACTGTATTTTTATTTGCTTAATCTTAATTTCTTTGTTTTATTTTATTATATCTTAAATTTTGTTTTAACTTTAACCTTTTATTTTTGGGCATCGTCAACGGACTCCTAATTGTACCGATAGCTTTAGCTTTTTCGATCTCCTGCTTTAATTGTTCTCAAGTAGGAGATGTTTTTCTTAAATGTTAAATTCTTTTATCCTTTTATTCATTACTATTCATTTCAAGCGACTTCATTTTATGCTAATGTTTTAATTAAATTAAGATTTGGAGGTATTGTGATTCTTAAAACCACCTAGGAACTCCGTAAGCGGTACGCACTGCCCAGACCCCAGAGATTCGCAGCGCCATCTAGAATAAAGTGACGTATATATAGTGAAAAAGGCTCGTTTCCACCGAGGCGAGAGACGTGAAGATTCAAGAGGCAAGCGACAAAATTTTTCGACTTCCTTCACAGCGAAACGTCAGAAATAGCATTACGCCTAGTGAAAAACCGCTTAGAGTTGAAAGTTGGGCAACTCCAAGCGACGGACTGCAAACCGGTTTCAGGCGACCGCGGTGAGGCTAGTGATTGGTCAAATTTTTTTCGCTTTGCATCTTCTCGCCTTGGTGAGCACGAGCCTCTCGTGCTCACCAAGGCCATTTGTGCCATTTTGTGTATAGATATTTTACGTAAAAAATAAGTATTCTCAACGAATTTAGATTTATATAAAAGCTTCGCTCTATTGTTGTCTATATGTTTGTGATTCATTTTACTTCTTCTCAGTTATTCGGATACTTTTGCAGGGTGCATAAATTAATAAACATAGGTTGTTAATTGCCCTCGTATTTCTATGCAATTCACTATTTACAACTAAAAACTATAATATTATTAATGCGTTAATAAGGATTTAATATAAATTTTTACAATTCATATAATTATAAGAAAAAAAAAAAAGAAACTACATAAAACAATGAAATTTATTAGTAAAAAGTATATACTTTATATATTCTTTTCTATGTACAGCATTATGAAGGAAAGAATAATATATACCAACAATGCAAAAGTAATTTTAAAAAAAAATATATATATATATATATAAATTCGTTCTTATCACCACTTTTAAACTAATTCAAAAATATATATAAAAGTAAATAAAACTATGCGTATTGGTGTGCAGATAGACCAAGTCCGTCAATTAATGAATCTGTAAGACCAAGGCACTTATCCCAGTGTGGCAAATTGTTTATCGAAAAGCCCCTGAAAACAACAAGATCTTCGAGGTAAATCGCCTCCTTCACTTCTCGGTTCGAGTGGAGAAATTCAACCGCAAACCAGGAGCGTCGCAATGCTTTTCCTGCAATCTGTTTCACCATTCGTCCAAAAACTGCAGCTACAAAAAAAGATGCCTAAAATGTGGGGAGAACATTATATTAAGGACTGCCATATCAAAGAAAGAATCGAAAATGCATCAATTGCCATCAGATGGGGCACCTCGCCGCTTGGAGAGGATGCCCAATGTTCCCAAGCCACGCCTCCCGGTCAATCAGAACTAAGAAGTGCCAAGGACTGCCTTCAACAGCCGGCCAGTCACCGAAGGTGTCTCCTATGCAAGTTTCTTCAAAGGAACCCCGAAAAATACCATACCATCGGTCTCAGAGCAATCTATTCCTAATAATACTAATACTGCTAACTTAACTGCTGATTCTGCTTCTAAAGCTCTGTACGTTCTTTCTGAACTCGTAAATATTTTTAATATGATAGGAGGATTAGATAACTTCTATAATCAACTTAAAACCGCCAATAGCCCAGCTAATAAGATCCAAGCACTATTTAAATGCTTTAATTAATTGCCTCGTTGCTTTTTAGTTAATTGTTTTTTAATTTTGCCATGTTTTTGATTACTCCTCCTATTGCTTCTCCCTTTTTGTCATTTTTTCTCTTTTACTAACATGGACATAATCATTGCTCACTGCCTCTTTTTTACCAATGTGTTTTTATTTGCCATGTGTTTTATCTAGCCAGATTAGGAGTTCAGGCCATAATCGGCCAAGGTACTTCGTAAAAATAGACTGACTATTGGTGTGCAGCTATTCATTTCGAATAAAGATAGTGTTCGCTATAAAAGTTTGATTAAAGTTAATCCCAGTTAAATTATTCCCTGAAAATATGTAGTTTTACCTTTAGAGGTCCTGATCAGAGTATCTCGCAATGGATAACCTACTCCGAACGATGGCGGAATTTCGCTCCAATTCTGAAGGCAATTTTCCACCCAAACAGGATGTTCGCTCTTCGACGGGGAACGGTCCTCCTCAGGGCTATTTGGAAGTACCCAGTCCGGCGCTGCCGCTGAAGCTATGATTACTGAATCACCGATGACCACCGTGCTGCTCTTCAACTCGGAAGCTGACCACTTGGAGAGGCTGGCCAATGTTTCCTAAGCCACGCCTCCTGCCCAACCAGAGCCAAGCACCATCAAGACCCACCTTCAGCAGCCGGCCAGTTTCCGAGGGAGTATCCTTCGCAAGTCTCTTTCAAGGAACCCCAAAAAACTCTAACGCCATCCCATCGGTCTTAAAGCAACCCTTACAAAATATTAATACTAACTCTTCTAATCTTACTGCCGATTCAACCACTAAAGCGCTTTATGTACTTTCAGAAATTGTAAATATCTTTAACATGCTAGGAGGTCTAGATAACTTTTACACGCAACTTAAAAATGCTAATAGTCCCATTGAAAAATGACCACTTCTTTTTAAATGCCTCAATTAATTGCGCTAGTTGCTATTTAATTGTTTTATAATTGCGCCATCCTTTTTAATTACTCCTTCTTGTTTTATTTTTATTTTTTGTTTCTCATCTTACTAACATGGACATAAATACGCTCACTGCCTTTTTGTTATCAATGTTTTTTCTTATCGCAATGAACCTTAGCATACTGGATTAGGAGTTTATAAGGCCATAACCGGCCAATGTACTCCGTGAATGTTGAATGATGATATTGGTGTGCAAATTCTTTTATTGTGAATCTGTTAAAATAAAGTGCTTTCTCAGAGAAGGCACAAATATAAATTTGATGTTCGTTGACTAGGGTTTCGCTCGTAATAGGATGAACTACGAAATATTTCATTATTAAAAATGTTAATTTTCACATAATAAGTAGTACAATTTACTGGTTATTTTAAAATAATTTCTAAATCACAAGAGATGCGGTTTCCATCTTCCGGAGAATGCTAAACGCCCAAGGGCTGTTCTTCACAACTTGCAAAGCTCCTAGGCGAACTGGCTCAGTTGTCAAGAGCGTTGTTCTGCGCGGGCGAAAGACTGTGCAGGTTCAACGCTGACCTGTGCCTTTAGTGTTCATTCTAGCAACGGAAATCCCATCCTACTGTAGATTCCTTTTTCTTTTTAAATTTTGGATTCTTTAATCATTCTGTTTATTTTATTAATTTTTGTTTTTTATTTTATTTTTCTCTTTGTCATTAGCTATTTTATTAATTTTTTTCTTTGCTTATATTTTTAATATATATTTTAACATGGGACATTGCTCTTAAATCACCTCACCTCCTTTTAACTATCAATGTTTTTTCCTTCATCAATGTTTCTCAAATGCAGATAGGAGTTTTAGGCCCCTTCTTTATCCCGATAAGACGTCTGATTCAGGGCATGGAAACAAATCTGACTGTTAAAAGTTCGGAAATTTTTTTTTCTGGGTATGAATCTAAATCTTACCGTTGTTAGAAACATTGTTTAATCTCTGCTAATAAATGTGGCTAGTGATCTGTAACAATTTGGTAACATTTGCATCGTGACGCCATTAGCCATGTCCATCTGTTCTACTAAAACCTCATGCCTGTTGCTGTTAAAGTGATGCCTTTTAAAGATGTATTAATCTGCATTATTGCCAACTTGGGTTTTCTTTACAAAAGTGGCATTTACCAGTTTGAATTATTGGATAAAGTACACTTTCAGTATCCAGGTACTTATCTTTATCTTTTTAAAACTGATCTGAATCTTCTTAATTATTTTAATTAAAATCTGAAATTCCGAGAGAAAAAAATACCTCTCATATAATTTTCTGTAACAACGAAGTCTTCTTGTCTTACGTCGATCTGTGTTAAACGGCATTATCAATAACAAAGCTTTATATATGAAAGATCGCTTTCTCTAATTGGAAGTACGAAATAAATTAAATTTTTAATATTCAGGTAATTTTTTTCTTTTTAAAACTGAGCTGAATCATATTATGTGTTTTAATTCTTGATTAAATTCTGAAAAAGAAATACCTGCCACAGGATTCTTGTAAGGGAAATTAAATTATGATGAGGATTATCAACGATAACAATATAGACAGCAGACATAGGAGGCTTCCATTTCAATAAAAAAAATTAAAAAAAAAATTCTAAGCTTTGTCTATATCAATTGCGGAGAGAAAGAACAAGTTGCAGGTCCTTTCAGGCGCCAAAGTCGAGAAATCAAAATGTTTTAAGTACTACAGTTAAGGAACAACAAAATCAACCCATTAAATGTCTTTTGCACAAGATCTCAAACCTACGTTGATGAGGGCAAAATTAAGCAGAACCGCAGTATAAGAATAATTAATAAGCTTTAATTAACAATTAAAGCAGAACCTGTTTGGTAAAACACATAATTGGCATGGTATAAATACCGTTATTAATTTTTTTTTTTTTTTCATTTTAGTCTAATGAATAAAGCGTCCAGTGAATATTAATATTTCTCAATAATATATATTTATATATATTTAAAAATAAAACAATACTTTGAAGATTTTATATAAATGTATTTATTCAATAATCATTTTGAATATTTCAATATGAAACATCTATAAAAAAAAAACTAGCATGTTAATGCATGATAGGTTTCAAGTAGTGATGTATTACAATGATTAAAAGTTTGCTATTTCCATTACAAAATTTTAAACGATTTCCCGAAAAAACATTAAATCGGTGTTTCGCGGGAGAGATAAAAAAAAACCCCATCAATTTAATAAAATAGAAAAATTAAAATTACAAGCATGGTTTTAAGAAACAATCTAAAAAAGCGCAGACCGAGTATCTCTGTGCTGTCTTTTACACGTACAAGTGTACGGAACATTTTTTTTTTTGTTTTGTTATTATTTTTTGATACATGGGAGTGAGACAATTTAGGGTCAGATGGATTATTCATTGCCATTCGAATTACACGAACGGACACTTTAACATTGCCGTTATTAACCGGACAACACACAGCCACCTGAGATTCCCAGAACCACGCTGTTTCATCTTAATATCGTCAGGTACATATATAGTGACTTTTGGTATTTTTAAAATAAAGTGGTGAACTGTCAACAACATCTAAAGCAGTGAATTCATCCATGTACGTATTCTTCAACAAAAGGTTTTTAAAATTAATTATTTTTTTAATGGAATTTAGATACCGTATCTATTTTTTGTATAACAAAGAAATTTTAAGATATTCGTTAAATAATATTATACAAAGTTCAAATTTTATAGCATGCTCTATTAAGATAATGCTAAATTACAAAAAAAAAATTACTAAAGGTACGAAATAAACCACGATTGAATTAGGTTTTAGGATTTTCAATATCGTAATCAGGCAGCCTTTTAATCAAATCGTTATTTATGTTTGGGAGATTGGAATAAAAATTTTGAGCGAATTTGTGAATGAAATTTGGGAGAGGTGGAATATTAAACGAAGAATGTATATCATTATTTCGAAAGAACCAAGGGGCATTTATGATCATACGAAGTATGTTGTTTTGGAGGCGATTTATTATACAGATGTTAGACTTGGCGGCCGATCCCCATATTCTTAATAAATTGCACAAAGAAAATTTATTATTATATGTATACTTTTTCAAGTCAGGAATTTATTATGAATCTGAAGTATGAGATTTAAATTCAATTAGTATTTTATTAGTTAACATTTGCATTTGCAATTTTCATTCATGGTGTAGAGGGCGCTGTAGTCATTGAATTCTTTAATCCGAAGAGGATGCATTAAAAAAAACCTTATTAAAAAATTATTTAATATATTTAACAAGTTTTAATATATTATTGAATTTTAAGAACATTACACATTAACATAAAGTTTGTTAATAATTTATTTGCAATGCCCAAGTTACATATATTATGTATTTAAAAATTTCTGAAACAAAAATTTAGTGAAGATTAAGATAATTATAATAAACTGAAATATCAAGAGCTTTTGTTGCTCTTTTGTCTTTCACATGTAATTTTCTATCTTGTTTTTCAGAGGTTACTTTCCCTTTGCATTATTTATCTGTAGCAATGGAACTATAGTTAAAAGTTAATAAAAAAAAGAAATAGAGTCAATAGTTAAAACTTTTAATGAAGTTCAAAATATATATTAGAAATTTTAAAGTTATAGTTCAATTGTTAAATTGGAGTTATAGGTGACACAAGTACACTCTTATAGCGACAGTTACAAGAGCGTATAGCTACTTGATAATATTTAAATTATTAAATTAAAGTTTACATTTAATAATCAAAATACTAAATTAGTTTAAAATAAAATAAAAATTATTAATACTTGAAAAAAATAAAAAAATTATTTTAAATAATTTTAAAAAAATTATTTAAACTTATTTTTTAATAATAATATAACAATAAAAATATTTTTAAAAAATAAAAAAAAATAATTTTAAATAATTTTTAAAATATTAGTTAAAATTAATTTTAAAAAATAATAATATAAGAATAAAACTGATTAAAAAATAAAAATATTAAAATTATGTAAAATTAATTACAAAAAAATAATATACTAATAAAAATAATTAAAAAAAAACAAGTAATATAAAAAAAAAATTTTAAATCAATTCCTACTTTTTTTTTTCACTATATCTCAGAAATTCCTGTATAAATAATTTCCATTCATTTTTTAAGCTTATCTGGCGCCATCTATTGGTAAAATACATGCAACTTAAATCTTAAAAAAACTAAAATTAGTTAATTAAATTTAATGAATGAATTATTATTTGAAAAACTGTATTAACGTCAAATGTCATCCACTACAAGTTTAAAAAAAATGTATTTGAACTTGAGTGTATGAATAAAAAGTATTTTATGAACGATTGAAATTTGAACAAGATATATATAGGGAGAGTGTGAGCTAATAGAAGGAATTGAATAAAAACAAATGTTAAAATAATGTTTTTAAAAAGTATTTAAAATTAATTCTAAAAAATAGTAATAAAATAATAGCAATAATTGAAAAAAATAAAAATATTAAAAAAAAAAAATTTTTTAATAAAAAAAAAAAATAATAAATAAAATAATTTTTAAAATTTTTTAAAAGTAATTTTTAAGAAAAAAAACCCAAAAATATACAAAAATAAATAATATCAAATAAAATAATTTTAAAATATTTTTTATTTAAAAATTTAAAGTCATTATTTTTATTTCGTTAAGTGTATTGAGCAAGATTCTTTGCATTTTATCTTAGTGTTCCTTCCTCAGTAAGCTTATCTACAACTTATCTTCAATGGTCGTCATATCAAGACAGGCGCGGTCAGACACTTACGCCCAAGAGCACTGCTTTCATTTATTCAAACGCCATCTCTTGATAGGAAGTTCGGAATGCAATCTGAAAAAGCAGTTCTCACGTCTACGTTATCACGAAAGACACGTTCAGGTTAAAAGTGCAGTGCCGACAACCTAAAAGGGTCTCAGTGCTTTCAAACAGCACGAGAAAAACCTATTATCCAATTTTGCGAACCACAAAGTGGATTCAAATATGCGTGCTAATTTGGCTGTCCTTTTATTTTCGTATCCCACTTGGTAGACAGCAATATCTAGATCAGATGGCCAACCCAATGATCTTGCCTGCCACTTTGAAAATGCATCATTACTCTGCGAGTAGCATATAAAATATTATTATATATATCCCCATATTAGATTTAGAGCCACTATAGTAGGCATTTTTTGGAGTGAGAGATTAAAATATAATGAGCTATTGTTCTTCTTCGCCTATCACCAAAGTCCAGCGGGACTAGCCTAGGTCCATGAGTCCAAATACCCGAAAAAGTCCAAGACCATCAAGGAGATCCTGACATCTGGCCCCAGGCACGCCAAGATGTGAGATAGTGAAGCCTGCTCAGAGGAGCACTTGGCGCCATCCATGAGTTATTGTTGTTGTGTTAACCTTTATTATTACATGCAAACATTGCTAATATAATAGTAATGATACTAAACGCCAATTGTAAAG